>PVIC010000349.1:68165-131368 GCA_004025085.1 Thryonomys swinderianus | reverse complement strand
CTGTAACATATTTATTCCTTCCCCTCATCATATTCCCACACCAAGTTTCCCATAGAAGTATTCCACTCTATAAAAACTGTCCTACTTTCTAGAACGCATTTGCATCTACAGGTGTTCATACCAAAGAGAAGATCCGGAAATTGTCTATCTGTGATCTATTGATTTCACTTATTAGTATATCCTCCAGATGTCTCCATTTTGGTGCCACTTGTTTTATCTGTATGTTACAATATTTTACTCCAGCTAGAAAGCTACTCTACAACTTACTTTGTAGTGGAAAGTACTTAAATACTTTAACCTTCAATTTAGATGTGTGAAATAGGAATACCGGCAGTATTTATGCCATACTGTTGTTGTGCACAGTAAATGTATGCATATATGTTAACACCTGGAACATTTCCTGGGATGTGGAAATCACCAGGTACCAGGGAGTGTGTTATAATAGCAAAAGAAAGGCAGAAAGAACCACTACCTGGGCTGTTAATGGCCTCTCTGAAAGGTGGAATTCTGGGCACCTTGGATTCTTTTCTAGGCTTATAAATGACACTTGAATTTTCTACAAATGTATGTTTTTTTATATAAAAGGACATAGTATGGTAATTTTAAAAGAATGGAGTTAATAACAAAAAAATATGACAATGCATCTCTGATCAATATTCTAAGATGAAGGGGAGGAACTCCATCATTCTGTCTTATTAGTGTGTTGAAAGTATTGTTCATTCAGGGACCTACAGGTAGATTCTCTAGGGCCCAACACTTTTTTTGTGTATTACAACTGTTGTAGTGTTTTAGATTAATTTTTTCCAATGATAACCCTAAAACATTAACATAAGCATATCTCCAGATTCATGATAACCACATAAACCAAACACTAGTAAGTAACTTCCTGCAGGGGACTTCATCCAGGTTAGAAAGAGAAGAGCCTCGAGAGTCACTGTGCCATTTTGCTAGACATCATGCTGTAGGAATGAAGATTTTAAAAGCAATTTTGCATATCAAGCTCAAAACTTTGAAAGAACTTATAACAAATCCATGTATAAAATGGTTTAGATATAACAAACATCATGTGTCACAATAGACTTGTACAGTTAATTCAAATTTTACAGTGCTTATATGATTGTTTATATTTAATTATATAAGTTCACTTGGGATTTATAGTCACTTAAGAATCTTAAACATTTAATAGTTAATACTTAGTTTTATGTTTATTTGCTTAAGTGACAATAAAAATAATGTAAACACAGTGTTCTTGGGAAACTTTTTCTCTAAAGAGAGTTCATATATTCAAGCTGATACATAATATATGGTATATGTTTAGTTAGACAAAATTTAATTTAATTTCAATTTTTAAAACCCCTTTATTAATGTTCCTCACAGTAGGCTAAAGCTTGGGGTGTTACAGAAAGCATTTACTTGGTACCAGTGCTACTTTATGCTCTTACAATTTCTAAGATGTTACTCATGAAACCTTTAAATAGTAAAATAAGACAGTTTGTGGTTAAGTACCTGGACTTGTTCAGCTAGTCCCCTCTACCTAGTGGTTTAGCTCAGGGAAAATGCCCAGAGGGCTCTAAGGGGAGAGAAGGCCACCAGAGGAGCCAGGACCTCTGTGTGTGTCTTGGGGAACTGTCCAGCTTGCCCTTAGAGGATGGTGGCATCCAGTGTGGACGTGTCTTTAACAGGCCACACGTGGTAACAAGTCCTGCAGTCACAGATCTGCGAATGAGCATGAGTTTGAATTCCAGCTGTGCCCACACATTTCACTAACCGCTTTTGGCCTTGGTTTCCTGTGTTCCAAAGTGCAAGTCACAGAACTTTACAGAACTGCTGGGGCAGGAAGCTCGGAGTCCTCTGCGGGCGCCAAACATGAACACCCTTCACTCTTGCTCGGTGCGGTGAGCGCAGAGGAAACGACCAAGACAAGGAGCACAAGAAGCCCAGGCAGTGCAGACGTGGTAACCTCGGCTCCCGGCACTGTGGTCCCTTAAAGTACAGTTTTAACTTTACAATTTTCCTGTGTCCTTTACGTCTTTTTGGCTGGGAGAACAGTCAGGAGTGAGGATGAAGAGAGACAGAACCAGAGCCCTGGACTGCACAGCACAGCCTGAACGAGTCAGACAGCAGACACAGGATCACTGCCGACTCCGGAGAGCAGCTCGCAGGGCCCTTCGGGAGCCTGGCTGCGCACGGCTGAGCCACGGACCAGAGCCACCCGCTCTGCTGCTGTCAGAGTCACAGCGACTCTCCTCCAAAATGCGCAGCGATGGAGACGGGATGGGCCGCGCAGAGGCACGGCCAGGCCTCACTCTTGTGCTTGTTGGCAGCTGCTCCCCTCTGTGGCCAGATGGGCTCAAGGAGGTGCCCAGGGCAGAGACAGGAGGAGGGCTCACCCCTCCCACTGACTTTCATACAGGAAAGAATTTTCAAGAAGGGTCAGTGAGAGGCATAAAGATATTTATTGGGAAAAATTGAAAGTAAACACTCAGAAAAATAGAGTGCAAGCCCTTGAGACAAAGATACATTACAGCCTGGAGTTGGGGTGGAAATCTGAAATTTGTGAATCTGCAGGAGGTTTGTGCTCCTCCCACTGGTAGAAAGACGGGGGATCACTTCTCAGATGAAAGGACGATCCACCTTATAGTGTGTAACCAACACATCACGGGGAGTTGGGCACACACAGCACATGTGATCCTTTCTGTTTCCCCTTCTCTGCTCACCTCTCATGTACTGGTGAAAATGCCCTTTCCAGGCTTAGAACTCTATCTCCCCTTTGGGTCTGGTTTCTGTCCTTTCCTTATTTGCTGAGCTGATTTGGGGACTCTCTGTATTTCTAAGGGACTTTGGGTGCAGTGAGCTCAGAGAGAACAATCAAGAGAGGAGTGCTGGGCATGGTGGCTCACGCCTGTAATCCCAGCACTCAGGAGGCAGAGATAAGAGGATTGCTGAGTTCGAGGTTTGCCTGGGCTACATAGTGAGCTCAGAGCTAGCCTGCACTACAAAGTGAGACCCTGTCTCAAAAAAAAAAAAAAAAAAAGACAAGGAGCATAAGAAGCCCAGGCAGTGCAGACATGGGTAATGTCGGCTCTTGGCACTGTGGTCCCTGAAAACCACAGTTTTAGCATTACGATTTTCCTATATCCTTTATGTCTTTTCCTCCTATGCTGTCTCACCTCCACGGTCTTTGTTATAAGCTACTGGCCTGAGAAAAGCACAGGTGAGACAGTGAGCTGTGGAGCCAGGTGAAAAGATCACGCTGTGTACGACCTGCCCAGGGCAGAGGTGAGGAGTCTGCCAGCTTGCTGGGGACCCTGAGAATGGCTCCTGTGTGTGTGCTGACCCTGGCATGGCTCTCTGTGGAGCTGCAGTGCTGGGAAGACATCTTCCCCTCCGTCCCCGCTTTCTCTCTACAAGCAGTGACTCTGAGCAGAGCTGCGCCCCTTCCTCGGCTCACAGCCTCTCATCTTCCTGACTTTGCTGTCTGCAGAAGGTCATTGATTTTTATAGTGCACAGTCCTTCATTTGTCCCATGAATTAGCCTGATAAAAGACTAATTTTCTAGCACCAAAGATAGAGCTTAGAGCAGATTCTTCTATTTAGAGATAAATGGACATCTACACACAGACACTTGGACTCCCAGAATATAATTAAAACATAACAGAGCTATAATGACTGCTTCAGTGCTGCCAACCCAGAGAAGAAGAAATGGGTAGAAATTCCAATGATGGAAGTAAGCACAGGCTTTCTTACTACCCCAGCTGGCCAGGGGTTTCACTTTACTTTCTTTTAACTGTTCTTCCTACTTCACAGTCCTTGCCAAGCAGAGCTTGAGAGGTGTCAAGACCCTGAGTGGGGCCAGGGAGTCAGACTCAGGATCCCAAGTACGCAAGGGAGGGCCTCCCTGGCACACTCTATTTAAATACATGGCTAGAGGCAATTACTATGTATGTGTGAAGCATAACGTAGCACCAGATTCAAATGACTGAATATAGAGAAGTTGTTTTAGTCAGGTAAAAGGGCATAGGCTTCACAGGGCCACATTGCCAACGGGATTAAAATGCTAATCTTTGTATGAAGTGGGTTTAACTTAGAAGACTCTAGACTCTGAA
Source organism: Thryonomys swinderianus (assembly GCA_004025085.1). Taxonomy (NCBI): domain Eukaryota; kingdom Metazoa; phylum Chordata; class Mammalia; order Rodentia; family Thryonomyidae; genus Thryonomys; species Thryonomys swinderianus. The sequence goes on along the minus strand of PVIC010000349.1, from coordinate 127,262 downwards.
AGGAGATTGTTACACATGTCTTCAACTCAACCGGCACTGATGGAACATCTCCCAGGGCCGGCCAACACTGAGCGATGTCTGCCTGTCTGACTTAGTTCGGTGTTGGCAGCCAGAAAGTTCTGCCTGAGTTTGGGCAATCTACCTTCCCATTTAGCACCCTTACCAAGCCCTGGATTCAGCAGCCCACCTCCTTCCTGCATGAAACTTATCCTTCCTCATTTCAAAGGAGAAATGGACAAATAGCCACCCCAAGTTCTTGGGATATTGTCTTGTCCCACTTCCAGAAGGGTCTTTCAGAAAAAGAGACTTAAGTTCTCTAACAAAAAAGTCTGGAAGGCCCTTTCCACCCTCCCTGCCCCCTGCCCCACAGGCTTCCCCCCACCCCATGCTTTCTGGGATACAGACAGAAGGCGGCTCCCTTACCTCTCTTTCTGTAGGAACGGACAGGTTTCAGCAGCAGCAGGGACAAACCTAAGAAGAAAGAGTAGTGTGAACTTGCTTTGTCTTCATTCTGCAAACGTGGGGGCAATGCTCCACTCTTGCTAGCTGTGGCACTGTGGGCTTCTGCTTCTGCAGGCATGCGGGACAGTCCACGTGCCATGGCCATGTGTCACTTCTCACACTGCCTCCCTGAGTCAACACTACCCAACCCTTGGCTGAGCTGTGTGCAACCGACATCTTCTCAGGACCTGGCTCCAGGACACAAGAAGGAAGGAGTGTTAAAAGAGGGGACACAACTGTTCAACCTTGTGATCTAGGATGAATGGCGCCAGTTCCTTGCGCACAGAGTCGGAGAGGCCTCAGTGCCACAGGCACATGGGTGGCTGTTAGGATACAAGCTGCACAGGCCATGCATTCTGGAAGATCTGCACTCTCATTTAGCTAGAAGGGGTTAATGGTTTTAATGATTTGTTGTGATCTCAAAACAATAGTTAAGAGATAAATTCACATCATTAAGGCTATTATGGTGTTTTGCTTCATTTAGCAAATAGTGGTAGGTTGAGGGGCTTGGGTTGAATGTCTGAGATTGTGCGGCCGTGAAGACACCATGCTGAAATAATAAAAACAAGCTGCTGGGCCCCGCAAGCAATTGGTTTCCAGACTCTCTGTGGGAGGAAATGTAAAGGGACCTGAAAACTAAACCCAAAAGTTTGCTCAAACACCTTTTCTGTGTCTTCTGGGTAGAAAGCAAACAAGCACAGAAAATTGAAAGTTGATTGTTTTTCACAGTGGCTGGAGGCATGTGCTCCTGTGCTTTGATACTCTGGAACATTCTGATCACACTTCTAGAATGAAAAGCAAAAGAGCTTTCCCTTGTTATGTACAAAGGTGGGTCCAGTGTTTGTGAAACGGGAGGTGAAGTAGGAAAATACATCACCAACCCTGTTAGATATCTGATATCAAGTTTGTGTTCTCTAAAGTCAAAGAATGAATCCTAGAAAGAACAGAGCATAAGAGTAGGAAATATTTATCAAAAGGAAAGCTCCTAAGAGGCAGGAGGGGTCCTGAATGGGTAGCTGGGGTTCCAAGTTTTCAAGGAAGTTTTATAGAGCAAATATAGGTGAATACAACATGGCTCCAGTTACAATTAACCAATAATGTTACAAGTACAGTCACTTAGGTAATAGTGATCCAATGGGGAAACAAATCATGTAGCAAATGTGCATGGAAAGAACAAAGGCTTTTTCTTTTTAGGAAATGGCAGGTCCAGAGATCTTAGTCACCCTCGGGGGGTGCCTGATATCTATCTAGATTTCTTCAGGCCCACTGTTTGTCTTCCCAGGAAGTATGTAGGGCTGGTCACTTCATCTTTTTCTTGAGGCCTAACAGATGTGTCTCGGGCCATGGTTGTGATGTGTTTTACTTTTGTCCTGACTCTCTGTAGGGCCCAGCCCCATCTGACTGCCTATATATCTAACTTAGCTCTCTGTAATATTTGCAATGTTCTTTATGTGATAAGGATTCAGTTCTCAAACTAATAATTCAGTAAACTTGACTACATGGAATTCTTTATAAACTTCCCCCTTGGCATATTTGTGGTACACTGACCATCAAAACTTAGAGAATCCAAGGCTCTAAATATACTCTGAAATGCCTCTGGAGTCATCAGTAAAGGACCCTATTTGTCCAGTCTCGTCTTTAAAACTGTTTGCTTTGTCATGAGCTCTATCTTGAAGAGACTGCCTTCCTTGCTTCCCTCTCAAATGGGTTCACTTAGAAAATTCTGGGTGACTCTAGGCCTCCTGCCACGTGTGTGATGCTGCCAGGGTGAGTCCATCATCCTTTATGCTTGTTATCACTGCCTAAAAGCCTGCAGCATTCACATTCGCCAGTTCCTTCCTTTCCTCTGCAGCTCTGATACTCAGGCCATCCAGTCACATCCTCCCAGCCCTGTCTTTCCTTATTGATCCTCATGTGGATTAAGTTCCTCATGTGGATTAAGTTCCTCATTGCTTGGTGATATACTGATATTCTCTCCAGTTCAACCTGACATAGTTCTTCCTGACGTTCACATACCTGAAGATGATCTCAATGCCCTGCCCTCCCAGTCTCACAGTCTCCCAACTTCATAGACATTTTCTAGACCTCGTTGTTACCAATAACTGTATCTCCTCCTTAACATCAAGTTGAAACATCCTATTATATTACCAGAACCTCTTGTTCTTCCAACTGATTCTAAACTGTCACAACTCTAATAAATTTTCCTCCTAATCTACATCTTTGTGTTGATCACACAAATGTTTCAATATCCATGACCCTTTCACAGAAGTATTTCTTTTGCCTGGGGTTCAGATTCATGGTGAATAATTATCACTGTCTCTTTGCATATACTTGCAACACCTGTGAGTTTCTTCTGTATTTTGTCTCTTCACCCTGATCACCTGTCAAAGTCACATTGAAGCCTTTAAATGTCTACAGAAAAATATATTCACAATCTTACAAAGGCACTGGTTTATCAGGTAGCATTTCCCGAATCTATTCTTGTCTAGGTAATGATGTCATGCTTTCTCCTTTCTCTTCAAACTCCCAGGATCTCCTGCCCACTCATCTCTGACTGGTCGCATCTGACTACAGCACCAGGATCATCAGACAAGCATCCCCACTTCTTCCCTGCCAGTGGTTCCTGCACATGTGCCCTGCCTTCTAATTGTACAGGTCAGTATCTGAAAGCTTGCTGAGCTTTCCCACCCCTTTCACTTACTTCAGCAATTCTCTCCTTCTTGTATCATCAAGTTTTCTCTCACAAGTGATGATTCCTTTAATTGCATAATCATCCTATAATTGCTCATCGTTTCTAATTAAGGCCAAAAGGCAGGAGTTATCTTCAATTTTTCTCCTTTTCTACACCCTACATATATTTAGATCTGGCAGGTTTTTACCACCTCTGCAGCTACCATCTTGGCCCAAGCAGTACCATCCCTTCCTGGGACTATTATAATAGTTTATTAACTAATTAACTAACTTCACTACACCTTCCTGCATGTCTTCTGTTTATTCCCAGTGCAGCATTAAAAATGATCCTTTTACAATGTGAATTATTCCAATCGCTCCCCTGTTAAAACCTCCAATGGTCTGCTGCTTTACTAAGTAAAATGCAAAGTTCCTTTAATGGCCTTCAAGTCTACTATCTCTCTGACCTTATATCTAATACTTTCCACTTTGTGCTCCACTCTGGCCATAGTGGTTGCCTGAATGTCTCTGGAAGTCAAGAAAAATCTCTATATAAAGACCTATTTGCTCTCCCACCTGCCTACAACCTCTGAGCCCCAGAACTCCTCAGTGTTTCCCCCACACTTCCCCAGAGCCCTCAGGTCAGTCCCCAGGGGCTCTCACCCCCCGGAGGAGCAGTGCCACCTTTCCAGCACTGCCTGGCCATGTAACTCTCTCCAGTTTTCTTGCCAGGACCAATTGCTATTTGACCCATTGCATATTCACTTATTTATTTGCTCATTACCTGCCTCCATCTCTATGAGAGCAGAGATTAAAATCTATTTCTTCATGTGCTGGTTTCCTGAGTTTTAGTATGAAGAAGTATGTGTCACATGATGCCCATACATACAAGTTTTGAATGAATAAGGACTAATACATAGGTGAGTAAATTAAAAAATATTCATTAAGAACTGCTGATGCACCCAAAACTCTATGTAAAAAATCATTTTTCCTAAGTCCTTAAGGGACGTGTAATCCAGTTAGGTGATACAATTAGTTCTGTAAAAAATTACATATATATATATAGTTTTATATATATATATATATGATATATGAATAACTTTTATCCCACAGGATGGGGGATCAAATTTAACCTATAAAAATGGCTCATAACTTCAGCAGTCAGAGATATTTGATGAGGTGACACAGGAGAATCTATTTTTCACCTTAAAATTTAACAAGTAAATGATTCCTCTCTGTAACAGAAGCAAAATAAAGACTTGCTTTTCTTCCAGCGTGCCAGAAAAAAATGCAGAGAATACAACAGAGAGGGAATATTGAAAGTCTGGCAGGAGCCACAGTGTGCAGATAAAAATGTGCACAGATGACAAAGAGAGAACGTGCACATTCCAAAGGAAATATACAAAACAGATAGCAGGCACTATGAAGGGCCTGCTGGGGAGATATAAAGCTTCCATAAAAATTTATGTAAATCAACTGTGTCAGCTCTCACAGAGAGGACTTGGTAATGGGATCCTCAAAGAAAGGCACTAGCTATGAAACCACAGATGTACCAGACCTGTTCTCACTGGGACATAGCTACACACAGACACGTGCCTGAGCACGCACGTGTGCACACACACACACACACACACACACACACACACACAGAGCAGGAAGAATCATCCAGCTGATCCAAAATGAGATTCTGCTCTTGACCACAACAGTGAGCATTTTTCAAGTTAATTTAGTTTAGTGAAGACAGTCTAGAAGTTATCATTAAAATTACACACTGTAGCTTTTATGGGTTTTAAAAAATGATGTCAAAGCTAACTATGTAGAAGATTCTACATGACAGCATCAAGCACCAGTTCAGTCATTCTCAACTAAAACTTGGTCCTGTTCTTTCTTCATTCATGTAAGAACTGTGACCTAAACACCTACTGTCCCCTGGCCTTATTTCCATCATCCTCATGGGAGACAAGTCATTCATTCAAATAATGAATACAGCTTTGTATTATGTTCTGTCATTTTAAAATCATACTTGTATATGTTGTAGCTTCATATTTCCACTGTAATTAAATAACAAATAATTATTCATGATTGATATAGTATGCTAGAGAGTGCTCAGTGCTGAGGGTAAGGAGGGGAAGAGAGTGTCAGGGAGAGCTGTAGGATCTCTGGCTAAGCAGCTTGGCATGACCAGATCCCATTACACAGTGATGCCAAAGCAAAACCCAAAAAAGTGGTTATGTGAAGTCTGGGCAACATTCCGAATGAAAGACAGCAAGGATGAGCCCTCTGCAGTGGAGTAGCCTACACTTAGCTGAGTAGTGGCCGAGTTGCTGGCTCAGCTGCAGCATTGGATTGGGCAGAGCTGGAGGCCAGGCCAGGCAGGGGCCTGTGAGCTCCATCATCTACAGCCTTTGCCACAGAAGGAACTTTGTCTTTTGCTCTGAGGCACATGGAGAACCGAGGGAGACCTCAGAAAGGAAGGAGGTCCGTGGTGGCAGACACTGAAGAGTTCTCCCAGGAGGATCCCGCCGAGCGGATGCCACATCAAAGGGCAGGGCAGATGTGGGAAGAGGCTGGCAAAGGGGCTCCTGGGACACCTTCTGGAGAGATGAAGGCCAGGGGCGGGCAGCAGGTGGGGCCTCACCAAGCCCTGTGAGAAGGTGAAGTTGAGCCTTGAGGTTTTGCAAATGGATGGGGCAGGACTGAGAGAGCAAGAGAAGGAGAGAGGATGGGTCCAGGACGTTTAGCCAGAGTTGTCAGAAAGACAAACTGCTGCTCACTGAAAGGTGAGGCTCTGTAGGAGCAGCCCTGGGGTGGGGAGCAGCTCTGCCATGGACAAACTGTACTAAGGTGCTTATTAAACAACCACGTAGGATATACAGTTGGAGTTTTGAGATGAAGACACAAAACCCTCTCATCTTATTTCTAATTATAATAAGCAACAATTGGCTAAACTGACTTTTCTATCCCTAGTAAACAAGACACTGAGTACATACCTGGCATCTCCAGAGAAATTCCACTTCCTAGACCATGGCCCCTTAAGGATTATTTCCTTATGTATATGAAAGTGACTAAGGGCTGAATCGTGAGGTGCCGACACTGCACAATGAAGCAGTTCACAGGAGAGGAGAGACAAGCAGAGGGCCACGGGGAAGAGGTGTGGGGCACGACTGTGGAGGGTGGGGAGGATTTCGGGCCACAGTTGGGACTGGCTAGCGAGGAGACCCTCACAGGAGCGAATGCAGAGGGTAGACATGAGGATGGCCCCAAAGTCTGGCATTCTCCCTATATGCAAGTGACCTGTAGGCTCCAGGGCATGAATTCTCCAGGTGACTCCCAATCTACGGGCCCTTACGGGAGAAAAACAGAAGCATAGCGTTCCCTGAACACACTTAATGAGATTGTATTTCTATAAATATTACACTGATACACTTCAGTGTTATTCTCCAAGTGTACCTCGTGCCAACCTTCCGTCTTCCTTCTAACCACCCCAGGGTAATGATTCCATAGCAGGAGAAGACAGGAACCTGAACCTGCTTGAGCCTAATCTTGAAAACAGCTGTTTTGTGAGTCATCAGTTAGCAGCTACAGATTCAAAAGAAACACGTGAACTTTAGGTAAGAGTGATCCAGGCGAAAGATCAGTATGGGGAGAGGGGAGAAGGGTGTTGTATTAGTGTGGTCACACCCTGATGTCCAACTGCTCCAAAACTCATGGAATTTGGTACTCAACTCACTCAAGAGGAAAATTTTATCTCTGTACTAGTCATTTGTTTGGTGCTCCACACACAAGCTGGGTACTTGTCCACAACCTTTGCAGTCCAGGCAGTTTGATACTCATTGTTTTGGGCACTTGTTGGAACCAATTAGTGATGATTACTAAAGTACCACTGTGAGAGAGTGAATATATGGTGGTTATTTAAAACAGAATTACTAAAGAACATAACATAATATGTGGTGTTTCTGAAACAGTCACAGAATCAGGCCCAAAAGCAGCATCTCAGGATAACCCACAAACCACAGCTCCAGAACACACAAGAGAGTAAGTCTATTCCCCAGGACCTGCATCTGACAGTGCCTCTCCTGCAGCCCCCTGGCTCCCTCTGACAAGTGAGCCTACTTCTCCCAGAGGATGTGTCTGGTTGCTGAACTTAGGTCACAGGCCATAACCCTAGACCCTGGGGAATCTGGAAAGCCGAGTTCTGGCTTCTGCTTTGAGACCAGAATATGGGACGTATAGAGAAATGAAGAAAAAAGTAGCAAACAGTGCTGTTCAAAGACACATAAATTCCATGAAAGAAAGGGAAAGTGTCAACCACATCAGGCCCCTGTGGATCTGCAGTGGGGGGACAGGGAGGGAAGCAGGATGACCGAGCATTTCTCTCTCTGAGCCCAGGCTTAGAATGAGCAGATGTGTCAGAACACAGGATGATATGAGCAGAGGGAGCAGCAGTCACCCCTGCCCAGACCCTTAGGGAGTCACTGAGTCACTACTTGGGTAGGGAGTCCCATACCCATCAGGAAGTTTTGTCAAGGAGCTTCAGGCATGAAGGTTTCACTTTTCTTGATTACCTTTGACTGAACAAAATTAATCTTTCTTCCTAATCTGCAAGTGAAAAGGAAAACTGAATAAAAACTAATTTTTCCAAGGTGTCATGAGAGTTGATTAGCTGACTCGATCTGCATGACCAAAGAAGGAGCTTGCCTGTATCCCATCAGAAATGAGCAAAGGCACCACAGAGGACAGGGAAGCACAAATCTGAGCATAGCTCTGAAGGCATGGCATGGCACAGCTTTTGAGTTCCCTGTGAGGGAGTGACCCTAACAACAGAAAGGATGCATGCTGCAGTGTGAGGACCAGCACCATGAGAAAAAGGTCATGATGGAGAAAGCTGTCCAGGTCAGAGATGTGCTTCTGGGACATGGTGGTGGGTGAGACCAAAAGGTTGCACAACACAGAGGAGGACAATTAGTCAGAAAAGAAATGGCTGGAGGGGACTGTGAGAAAGTGAGAATGTTGGGTTGGGACAGGCCAGAATGAAGAAGAAACAGAGATCCTTAACTATGGGAAAAGAAATGAGACTGGATGGTGGAGGAGGCAGAAAGTGACAGAAGTCTTTACATCAGAAGAGAACTAGCACCCAAGAAAAAGGAAAGAAAAGAAAAAAAATGAAAGAAGCGTATGTAAATATGTGTAGACTCAAGATGATGGATGTGGAAAAGAGACCATATATGTAAATAAATGTCAGAAAATTATGGGAAATGCTCTAGGAAGGTGACTGTCAAGAAGCAAATGAGAGGCAGGGATAAGGATGTAGCTCAGCAACACCTTGGCTGGCAAGTACAAGGTCCCAAATTTAATCCCCAGTACAAGGAATTGGGAGGGAGCAAATAAGAAGAAAATGACTTGACGGACTTGAGTGTCCTCAATAGCCTGGACGTTGGAGAAGGTGATGATGATGATGTTGATGATGATAATGGTAGTGAAAGTGATGATGATGATTATGATAATAGTGATAATTATGATGGTGATGATGATAGTGATGGTGATGATGGTGATAGGTGAAGAAGAGTTGAAGAAATGATAGTGCTGTATTTGAAATGATGGCCAAGAACCAAATCTTGCTTAATACATTATGTGATTAATATTCATGGAGGAAGTCCAAGATGTATTACAGTAAAAAGATGCACATTACTCTGGTCTTCAGACATCTTGGATTACAGATTCAATAGCAACTTCCCTCTTCCAAACTTACCAAGTGATGTTTTTCTTTCTTCCTTGTGGAATTATTGGTAAATAGGAATCTGGAAGAATATAAAAATAGTTTAAAAACATGAATATTAAACAATTCATAAAACTTCAGCTGTCCCAAATCACACAAAAATTCTGTTCAGGAGAAATACTATGATTAGCGTTCCTTGCTCATCCATTATTTCCTTTCCTGAGATCACTAGATAATCAATGAGATTTTTTTCTTCTCTATGCGGAAAGTACTTTTTGGCCCATTTCTTTGTGGATGAAAAACTCTGACCACAACTAGAGTCAGTGTGAAGAGAGTAGTCCAGAAGGGGGACAAAGCTCGGTCAATGAGGCATGGGTTTCATTGTCTGAATTTTATTAACTGCACATTTTCCCTTTATAAAAGTTGTTGCTTCCTCATTTACAGGGAATAGTACTCCCTCTTGGGAGGTGTTTACTAGATTGAGGGATGGAGCATCTGAAGCTATTCTCTGACAGGTCACATGGCCATCAGCCACTGAACACAACAGTCCTCTCCAGAGCCATCTTTGACCAGTATCCTATTCTCATGGCCTTAATTTGACTTTGTTATGAACACAAAGTGGTCCCTCTAAAGTGGTTGGTAGCACTAAGGCTACACATGTCCCAGATACTCCAGAATAGATAGAGCTCAGTTCACTCCCAGTAAATGTGTGTTACATACACAGTCTTGTTTGATATTCATAAGAATCTTGTTTAGGTTTTAGTCTCCAGATGTTTAGATGAAGAAAGAAATGTCTAGAAGAACTGCCTAACTTGACCATGGTCCTATTCTTAAAAAGCTCAGGTTGTCTCCCTCAGAGATTTTCTTCTCAATATTCCATTCCAAGAGGGCGCCACCCTCTTGGCCACATTGTTCTATATTAATGAACATCTATAAAATTATCATTAATGCATTCTTTCTCTGAATGAAGATTTAAGTTCTTTCTTGAAAGACGATATAAGTCTGTGCTTAAAAGAACTTGTAAACAAATAGGAAGAGCCGAATTGGGCCCATTCACTTGTCTACTGCTAGTCGCATCCCATTCACCTTTGTACATTTACAGATACTTCTCTTCAGACAAACAGCTGTTTCACGAGCAGGAGACAAACCCCCAATCTTTGGACAGCCTAACTTGAAAGTAAAAATAAAAACAAAATTGTGCGAAAATTCAGCTATTGGAGTTTTCTGTTTAATCTTGAGGTTTCCAAGTGAAAAGAGAAAAAAGAGGTTTTGAATCCATTAACCAGGATTATTTGAAACAAACTCTAGCTAGGTATTCTGAAGGAAGAAATAATCAACTTTGTGATTCAGTTCAGATCTTTCTTTCCAAAAATTATGATAAAGTTATACATGGAGGGGCTGGGGATTTAGCTCAAGTGGTACTGTGCCTACCCTGGAAGCAGAAGGGCCCAAGTTCGATCCCCAGTACCACAAAAAATAAAAATAAAGTTATACATGGAGCATTGAAGCATTAAAAAGGTTTTATACAAAAGAAAACAAAAAACTGCACAAATCCAGCCTTTTTATTTCCATTCAAAATATATCAATTCAGAGACATAATTTATGCAATTTCAACCATAGCATAGGTAAAATTTCATTCTCTTACCTAAAATTATACATTAAATGCTTTCTGTGCTGCAAAATAAGTCTCAAATCTCTCATTTTAATAGCTGCACAATGTAGTTTTATATGCTATTGTCGTTTATTTAGCCATTCCCATACTTCCCAAATTATTTTCAATTTCTCACTATTGTAAACAAGAGTGCAATAAATTATCTGAGTGCACCTAGCATTTTCATTCTTAAAACAATTTTTAGGGGTTATATTCTCAGAAGTAGGATTATAGAGTTAATTTAACATACATAGTTTGGAATTTTTGACCCTTGTTGGAAGTATTTATTTCTAAAACCATCCTGAAAAGGGATGGCAGCTGTCATGAGTGTGTGTGACCATTTTACAATGGTCAGGGCTGCTCACTGCATTACAGGTCAAGTTGCTCCCCTTTCTTCATCAAGGCCTAATGCCAGCATGAGAATGTCTTTAGATCAACCTTTGGGAATTAATCCAGTTTAGATGAGGACATGAGGGTAGGGTCCTCACAGTGGAATTAGCATACTTATGAAAACAGACCCCAAGGAACTTGCTGTTATTTCTCTTTCTCATCACCAGAAGACAAGACAAGAATTGATCACTCGCAGCAAGCCAGGAAGGCAGCCCTTGCCAGGAATCAGAGTTGCTGGCATCATGATCTGGGAAGTTAATGTCTGGTATCTAAGATGCCCAATCCAGCAATTTATTATGGCAGCCCATTATCCATGCTTTTCTTCAATGTGACTTTGACATGCCTCTCTCCGAGAGACAGGATCTGCCTCCTCCCCCAGAATCTAGTTGAGACTGTGACTTCCTCATAATCAGTTGAGTGCACTATGCTGCCTGGCTTCCAACAAAAGATTATAAAAGGTGATACAAAGGTTCTCTCAGCAGGACTTTCTTCTCTGGGGTTACTGAGAAGTTCAGCTATGTGAGAGAAGGAGATAAGCACAGGAAGGAACCACCTGAGCACTGACTCAGCCAGTGTTCACTCACTGTTGGACTCCACTGCCAGACTTATGGCCACTGAATGCACCTTAGGGAGGCTCTGGCTCTCAGCCTCTGGCCACCCCAGCTTTGAGTTTGGTCAGTTGAGGTCACAGACTTTGCAGAGGCGCATGAAGCTGTCTTCACCGTGCCATGTGTCATGTCAGTTTCTGAATCCCAGAATCTGTGAGCAAAATGTGGAAAACAGGCAGCTTCCTGGACACCTCCAGCAGTGACAGTTGACTAGAACACTAGGGATAGGTGCTATCCATTCTTGCTTGTATTCTCGAAGTAACTGTTTGATATGTTGGTTGCATGAATTAATAAATATAATTAAAGCAGAAAAAGTTCAGTCATGAGCCCAGATGTGAGAGACACAAAGAACAGCCTCCCAACACAGCATTTTTAAGCGGCTGAGCCCCAGCAAGACTGGGGATACAGGCAGTAATATACCAGAATTTATCAAACAAATAGCCTTTGGTGGTCAGAAATAGGCTTTGCTCTAGGGCAATCTGTATTTGCAAGCCAGATAAGGATGCTAATTGTTGGTACTTGGTAATTTACACTATCCTTACTTTGCAGTTTATTTTATGATTTCTTTAATTTGGGCTGGGATTGGAAGAAGCAGAGTGAAGATCAGGGAGGATGCAGTTCCCATCTCTCTTGGATCAGTTCCCAGAGGTTCAGATTGAAACGGCTCAAGGTCTTTTTCTGTGTAAAAATTTCAAAACAGATGGCTAAATGTTTGGTGTTCACTGGCTAAATAGTAAAAAAATAATTTTTCTTTTTGATGGGTAAAGGGAAGAGAGGAACAAAGAAAGAGTTCCAGTTAATTATATTAATTTCTGAGGACATTCCTGTGAAATAATTGAGATTTGGAGACAGAGTAGTTAGTAGAAAATAGAAGGGAAAACAACATCTCTAGCATTGTTAGGGCTGCAGGACTTTTCCTCATCCCTTTCCCCCAGTCTAGTGAGACCCTGAGCAAGTGGACTACGAGTGGCTTGGGAGACATCACTGCTGGAGCAGGGTCCTCACGGGGGGCCCCATCTCACACAAACCTGTCACTGGCTTGTCGGTGCTGTGATGCTGAGAATTTTCCCTCTAGGTAGAACACATGTTACCTGATTTGCCTCATGAAAGTTTTGTTAAATAAATCATACATTTATGGAGGCAAAGAAAATTAACAAGAAACTGTCTGGGAGATCAGACTAATGGCAGGGGACTTCAAATACACAGGAGTATGCTCTGCAGCTCAGAAGGTGTGTTCATGCTACAGTGTGCAAAGGCAACACTGTTGTTTACACACATATACAAGGGCAGCTCTGCGCTCATATTTGTGTGCATTATGTATGAATACAAATTCAATCACATGAGAATTTTTTCCTTCTTTGCATTGAAGTGCCAAAAAATCTGTATTTCAGTGAATGCTTACAGCACCACCTTATGAAGCTTCCACATACTCTTCATCATTAACAATCATCTCAGTGACAGTAGAAATTGTGCTTGGTGCCAGGACAGCAAGAAAAACATAACCAATTTCTCTTCTCAGGTGAGTCAGTTCTAACTGGAAAACAGGAGCTCAAGTGGGATTAAGGCAACCTGAGTAGATGCGAAACATCCAGTTGACCTCAGAGTGTCGCCTTCAACTCACCAGAAATCTATTGAGCACCTGTTCCATGCTGCCCACTGTGTATGTTGGTGCTGCTAAAAGGGCTGAGACATAGTCCTCTCCTTCCAAGATGTTAACACTGAAAATAGAAAGCCAAAGAAGTCCTTGTGCCCCCAAAGGAGACATGCAAGAATAGACACTGGGAGGCGGCACGCAGGAAGGACAATTAATCTAGACCTGAATGTGGAAAGGAAAAGAGGGGTCAGAGGCCACAGGAAAGGTGTGGACAGAGACATTAGCACTGGGTTTCAAGGAGACTGCAAGACCTCCCAGGGCTCGACTGAAGCTCCATTTCACGTGGAGAGAAGAGGACATGAAATGACATAGTGATTCCATCTTAAACACCATGCTTGTTTATGGACTTCACACAGCTTAGTGTCGCTGAAAGACAAATGACATGTGGACACAGCAAAGGGTAAAGGAAGGGGAGGCAGAGAAGTAGGGAGAAAGGAAGCCCTTCTGTGCTTCTAGCTGCACATGACTGGGGAGCTGAAGCTGAGGATGAAAAGTGCACACAGGGTGACCCTGAACTGTCCTTGTCCTTACTACCTGTCATGAGCAGCTGGAACACATCCTGGGGACAGAGTCAGGGCTCAGCCAAGCCAGCCCAGAGCACAGACCCCAAGCAACACTACAGACCTGGAAGAAGCCATAGTATTCATTCCGAAGAAGAAATAACTTGCTTCAACAATGACAGCAGTCTGCAAATAGCCATTTCCCACTTAACGACCTGTTCACAACTGTTTTCATTTCCGACCAAGGCATGCTATTTGTATTTATGATGCATTGCTTGGACTCACGAGTGACATTCTGACTTAGCACGCAGCAGCAAGTGAGTAGCAGCACGGTGGCTTCTTGTGGTAGCCTCTTCCACAGTACAGCACTGAAATATTTGCTGATTGTACTATACAGTACTATGCTTCTGGTTTACCATTACAGAAGTGTATATGAGAGTTATGCAAATAAAAGCAAAGTCATCAAGTTGGAGTATCCTTCTACCATTTTTTTTGTTTTGAATATTGCAATGCCTACACTATACACATCTAACAATGGAGGTCCTGGATCAGAACTCGATTCTTACACAAGGAATATCTGGATTTGCAGAAAAGCACTTAGGCTTGCTTCATGCATATGGAAAGGACTGGACTAGGAATGAAGAACAAGAAGTCACAACATGCACATTTGGACTCTGTCAAAAGCAGACCTGGTACAGACCTGTAAACCTCACACCCTGAGGGGCTGAGGAAAGGCAGCTACAAGCTTGAGCCCAGCCTGGGCAATGTAGCAGTTTAGCAGCACTCCGCCTGAAAAATGAAAAAAAAAACTAAATAAATGGGGTTGGGATGTAGTTCAGTGTGAAGGTCCTGAGTTCCAGTTCCAGTCCTCAAAAAAAGTAAGAGCAATATACCTAATGGTTAGAGCTGTTCAGTGATCAGCTGGTCTCTAAGTCAGACACGTCCTGTGTGTGAGGTGCCCAAGCTGAAGTGGGTCTCGCTTCTCAGGGAAGCAAGCAGTTAAGGCAGCGATCATACTGAGTGCTGAACACAGGTGACCTTCCCTGGGTCCCTCCACATCAAGGTCACAAATGCAACACTCCATAAGGACCAGTGAGTGAAACCAGTGCCCATGCCAGGAAATAGGGAGAGGAAAGAGTTGTGGCCAAAAACACATACACCATACAGAAAGGGTCAGACAGACGTTTGTATGGGCCTCACTTGGTCTGCTGACTTCCAGTCTGTGCTCTGCAATTCAGAGGTCTGGGTTCTGTCACCTCTTGACTGTGTGTTGTCCCGAACTCTGGGAGTGCCAGCGTCTGTCCAGACCTCAGTCTCTGTCTGCTCCTCAAGGGGTTGGATGTGGCCTGACTCTTGCCTCAGCTTGGATGCATCTCCCAGATGCAAGGAAATGCAGACTGCCAGGAGAAGAGGACACAGATGTGGTAGACAGGAAGTAACTGTATGTCTTTATTGTTTCAAAGGGTGCAGTGTCCTGACAGTGTCCTGTATCCAAATGAATGCTTGGTGCGGAAGGACGTCTTACTCCTATTTCTCCCTTGTTTTTTTTTTTTTTTCCAGAAATAGCCATATGAAGCTGATTTTTACTCTGCCTTCATATATTTATACTTGGAGGGTGTGTGCACATATGTACTGTACCACACAGTATGTTCTCATGCCCCAAAGCTCGCATAAGCAGCATTGTTCGTACACAAGCAACATTGTTCGTACATAGCTACGTGACCTGCATAATTCCTCTCTCACTCCGTGATGTACTCTCAGATCATCATCCAAGTTCATATATATGTTTTTTCATTTTTCATATTAATTTTCACTCCCAAAGGGTGTTTTACATCCTATTATTACACTATAATTTATTCTCCCACTTCCTTCTTTAAACTCTTTCCATATGTTTGTTTACATGTCTTTAAAAATGTGTTAGATGCCCTTATATAGGCTCTGTTTGCAGGAATCTGGAAGTGAAACTGCTTACTCACAGGTACGTTCCAGGTATTTTTCTCCCGATATCTGCAATTTGCTCTGCAAAATGTGCACACAATTAACACTCCCTGAGGCACGGTGTCTGAGTTCTTATTTTTGGCAAATCTGGCCCACATTTGGTATCTCTCAGACTTTGAAAATACTGTCAAGCTGATAGTAACAGACTGCTGAGGTGGAGACTGCAATTGGCTGATGAGCAAGTTGGGTGTGTTCTGCGTTCTCATCTTGATCCACAGGCAGGGCTTCCTTGTCCTAGAGTAACCTGGGCAAGTCTGTGCATTTTCGAAGGGACAGGGTCCTGTGGAGTGCCTGAGAACTGACACCCCCCGCCCCAGAGCTCAGCAGCACGGTTCTGGGTGTAAGTGCGTCACTGCAAAGTTGTGTGTATGTGAGTGTCTGGCTTTGCCTCATGTGGCTCTCTGAATGGAGATAAAGACAGAATCTAACCGTTTTCCTAAGGCAAGCAGGAGAGATGTTAACTGAGTAGAATGGGGTCAATCAAGGTTAGCTATTACTGTTATCATCTTGCCAATGGGAAAGTATTCCTTATATATTCCAGGGCAGACTTTTGTCTATCACGTATATTGCAACCTTTTTCTTTTAGCTTTATTAACTTCTGTCATGAAGACACCTTAAATTTTAATGTAGATTTATCAAGTTTATGATTTATACTTTTTCTGTGTACATAATTTTTTTTATCCTAGGATAATAAAATTGTTCTCTTATATTATATATGTAAGATATTTTGACCAGGTTTAATCTGTTTGGGATTTATTTTTATAGACAGGCAACTAACTCTCAGCAGTTTACCTGTTGTTGTAGGTATTTGGGAAACCTAGACAGGAGGATCTTTTGAGTTCAGGAGTTCAAGGGCAGGCTGAGAAACAAAGAGAGACAGAGACAGAGACCCAGAGAGAGATAGAGAGAGACAGACAGTGACAGAGAGAGGAGAAACTAATATTCCTTGTTTCTCCAAAGATAACAAATTATTTCAATAGGTTCTGATTTATGAGGCCATTTCTTCCATAAATTAAGTTTCCATGTACCCCAAGGTCTACTTCTAAGTTCTCCAGTCTGTCTAATTAATATGTTTTAATCCTGTGAAATACCACAACTTTAAATACAATGTTCTTAAAATAACTTATTAGTGTAATTTACTTCAAACAATATTCAGGAGAGTTGGTTGTAGTCCTTTCTCACAGCTTTCCTGCCTTGAACATTTATTCCTAAACAGGGGTTTTAAAATAAATTCCTATAATTTTCTGAAAAAGAACTTTACTGAGATTTTTTCTTGGATGCATTACTTCACAAATTATTTTGGGGAGAGATTATATATAGGTTCTTAATGTCAAAGTTGTATGTTCATAGCCAAGATGATTTCTGACCTGGTAGAGTTTTATAATTTTACTCCATAAAATTATTATATATTATTTTTAGATTGTTTCACTATAGTCATGGTAGGGATCATTTTAAAATAATGTTTTCTAATTTTCATTTACCATCACATTAATCCTAATCATCTCTGTGCGCTATTATTCTAGCAAACTTCCTGAACTTTTCCATTTAAATAGTTTGTCTCTGGACCCTTTTGACTTTTGTGTGCAAACAATGTGCAAATAACAACTATGTCCCTTTCTTTCCAATAATTATGTCTTATTTCAGTTTTTAAATTGACTAGAGCCTCCAGTAATTGCTGCAAAGAAATCTTAGTCAACATTTTCCTGTGATGTGTTTAATGAGAATACTTCTAAAATCTGATCCTGAAATTGGGAACTTTCTGTGTATTTGAGGTCAATGTGCTTGATCGGATCAAGAAAATTTTTCTATTGCTAATGTACTGGATTTTTTTCCTTAATTTGTGAATGGGCATTAACTTTGATAGGATACTTTCTACATTGATTGAGGTGCCAATGTTTTTTGTTTTCCTGTTAATCTCTTGAACTATACAAACGGATTTCAAATGTGACATCTCTTTGTACACTTGGGATAAAATGTTCTATCATGATGTACTCTTAGTATCAGGCCTAAGTTTTCTAATGCTATAACCTCTTCATCTACATCAGTGATGGCAAGCCTTTCAGAGCTTTCAGTGATAACAAACAGCTGCCTGCAACACAGGTGCCACAGGTTTGCCACCCCTGGTCTATCCCATAGTGAGAATGGACAATAAATTTCATTCCTTATATCTTCTGTGTCTAATTCTTATAACACATTTAATCGGTAGATCATTCTCTGTCTCCTATTGAACAGATTATTTAGACAGGGATTTTGAATTTCTGAGTTTTGATAAAAATTTCTCTACAAAATTGGGTAGGCTTGGTGCCGTTTGTAGGGAGAAATTTTTATCACTTTTTCAGTATTTTTCACATAGATCAAATGTGTGGGAAGAGCCAACTAATTAGTATTACTGCACTGTATGTAGTAAGATTAAATGATTATGATACCAATTATTTGGAAGTTTCCAAGACCTTTTGTAAACTAGTACTCAATCAAGTTTTAGAATGGTACAAAAATTCTCATATGTTCCAATACTGTGATCCTAAGAAGAGAGCTGACATTACACAAAGCCGTAGTGTTGCATTACATTCTGACACCTGAGTAACCATGTACTAAGATCTTCACCCTTTCAGATATTGACATCTTCTTGATCTATATGTTTCTAAAATGTGCTAAGTATTACATTCTTCTAGATTTGTTTTGCAGTCCACCATTTATTTTATAAATATGTACATATTTATATAAATATTTTCCATGATAATTATGGTTTTAATTGTATCATTGGAATATAGCCTTTGCTACAGTTTGGGTTCTCTGTGAAGCCGACACTAAGACGCTGACTGACAGGCAAATGGTGAAGACAGAAAAGGCCTCAGCAAGAGCCCCAGCACTGGCACGGTCATCCAGTGCCAGCCCCAGCTGAGGCGAAGGCCAGGGATGAGCACCTCACACCTGCCAGTCACTGGTTGTGAGTTACCCGGGAAAGACATGTGACTTAGGCCAGGCTGGATTTATCTTCCAGCAAAGGCAGTTCCCTGCAGAAGTTCAGAGTCGGGGCTGTTGTCCCTGGGGCTCACAGAGGCAGGGCAGGGGCCAAGTGCATATCAACTGTCTCCCCAGGCCTCATTCCAGCTCTCACTTCGCGGCATCCTGGAGACCCAGAGGGTGTTAGACAAGAAGAAAACTGCTGCGATAAACTACAGCTCCGCCACTATCATTTGTATTAAGGGTATAATGGATCTTCAGCTCCCCTTTCCAGCTCCTGTTATAAACTCCCCCTCAACCTCAGACAGCACTTCAGTGGTCTTAATTCTTGTCTGGTGATGTGCACCAGTCTTTTAACTTGTGCTGTCTGAAATTCCCTCTCTGATCGTCATGACCTTCTCAGGCCGTAGTTCTTGCACATGGCCATTTGCTACTGAAATTTAGCACACAGCATTCGAAGATACTCAAACATATCACCTGGGTGCTACAGACATTTCTCTGTTCGTGTTGGAGAAGAGTGTCTTGTTCTACTCTGTCAGGAGAGCCATGTGTTTCTCACCCGCTGACCCTGGGACTGAGCTGGGCAGAGGGCTGGTCATGTGCCATGCCTGGGCCCATGTAAATCTGAGGGCCTCTCACGCCCTCCAGAGTGCAGGCATGACTGGCTAACCCTGTCCCTACCAGGAGCCTGGCTTCCTTTTTGTGTGGGGAATACACATTTTGATCATTTTTCCTTATTTGGGAAGGAGGGCATTCTTATCACACCACAAAGAGCAGAGACCTGAGATGAAACTGGTATGGCAGGCCTGACTCTTCACAGGCTTTATCTCCAGCTACACAGAGCATGTGCTTTTCACTCAGCCCCTCACTAGCATCTACTGTTGCTCATCTGGCACCGTTAGCACAGGGCCATCAATACCCTGAACGAATGTGATGTCCTGTATGGACGTCCAGATGGTCCACATCTCTTCATGCTATTTTTTAACAAAGGGCAGAGGAGTTAACACAGCCCTGGAGCAAACTTGTAATGCATCTTGTTTTGTGTTTTAAATAGATGAAAACTTTCACACTTCTTCTCTTCTTATGAATGGAAACAGTACTTTTTCTGTAGACCCATGGCTGCATAACATTTATCCAAAGCATGTGGATTTGCTCTGTCAGGAAATCACATCTGCCGTGGGCTCTAATGCTGGGCTGTGTCTACAGTGGTCCATGCTAATAAATGCCTGGCTTTAGCAGGAATCAGACTGGTGTAGTAAATGGAGACTAAGGAAACTGTTACTTTTGCGTCCTTTAAGAGACCCTGGAGGTGGCACTCATTCCAGCTTTTTATATTGGATAATTATTTCTTTTCAAATGTACTACCTTGAAACAGGGGTGGTGGGTAAAGGATGAGGTATTTGCATAGCTTTCTCCTTGTCCTTTCCTATTAGGAAGCACTTGTCCTCCACACTGCGGACCCACCATGGTTTAAGCCAACTGTGACATATGTGACAAAAGTGTCACATGCGAGCTGGATGATATAGGCATGTTGGGCATGTGGTAAGTGGACTTTGACAGGGGACCCTGATGCACTGTGGCATCAACTTGGACTCTGTACTCGAGGTCTCCAAATGTCATCATATCCCTCCTTCTTACCGGATACATATTATAGATAGCTCTGTTTTTTAGTCCCAGGGGCCACTGGTCTGTATATTTGTCATGATACTCTAGACATCCTTTGAAATGGTATCTTCTTCAGCCACTAGGTGCTGGGTCTAAAAATAGGTGTTAAGTAGGTTATAAATTATTGGAATGACTATCCTCAGACTTCTGATCATTGTCCTTGCTTTCGATTTCTCAGAGAGAATAACACTTTTGCTGCCTGCCATGTCTTTGCCCCCAGAGATGCCAAGTTCTGTTAGTCATCACTGTAGCTTTCTGAAAGCCAGGTCCGCACTCCCTCCTCCTCTCTTCTTGACGCTCAGTATAGTAGGTGTGCTATTCTACACTGAGCATGAACTCTGCCACCTGGCCTGACTGTTGGGGTCTGGATGTTCCAGGGGCCCTTTGCTGTGTATCAACCAACCTACTTCTGTATGGTTCTCCCACCATCAACCCTACCCTACAGAAGATAGCCCCTCCTGGCACTTGTCCTACAGCTGCAAGATGCGTCTTCTAGATCCTCCCAAGAGTCAGAGTCATCTGCGAGTTTTTCTACTCTTATACTACACATCTACTCTAACTCTAACTCTAATTCTAACATTTCTATGCAAGTTAATGTTCTAGCTTTTATTCTTAATATAAAGCCATCGTAGCTGTCTGCTCATAACTCCCTAAAGTCCTCACCAAGGTGTTAACCCAGACATTCTGATGAGGTACCCCTATACTGATAAATCCTCTCTTTCTCAAATTTGCTTCTTTTTCTTGCTCCAGCACCCTCAGAATCCAGTTCCAAACATGCTCACCAACTCCTACTGGTGTATGTTGGTGGGTCCTGCAGTTTCCTTCCTAGCAGGCCAAGTACTGTCAGAACTAACCATGGCCAAGTTGTCTTCTAACTAACTCCAGCTATTGTTCTACTGACCCGGAGTGGGTAAGTAACCAAAGCAGGTAGAGTCAGGCAGGTAACTTAAGTCACCTCCATATCATCTCAGGAAAGGAAGCAGCCAGTCAGTCCTGAGGACTCTTGGGGCCAGGGAGTCTGGGGACTCGAGCTGTTCAAACACATTAATCTGGATCCCCGTGTCCCATGTCTCCTCCTTGGCCTTGATCTTGCTATACAGACCTGCCTGGGTTACCTTTTTCAGGGCTTGACTGTCTCACAGCTAAAGTCTAGGCCACATGGGATAAAGGAGGCTTCTAGCTTGTGTGTGTGTGTGTATGTGTGTGTGTGTGTGTATGCATGCATGGTGTAGATACACCCAAGGCCTCATGTGTTCTAGGCAGTGGTCTTCCCTGAGCTATTCTCCCCACCAGCCTTCAAATTTGATCTTTAGTTGCTTATTAATCAGTTTCATTATCTTTTTCCAGAGCAGTCAGTGGAGCAGAGCAGCAACTGTCAAATTCTTTTTTCTCATAATTATAATTTCCCCGTATTTCTCAAAACTTTATACCAATTCAGGCATCTAGCATTATTTCTATTGATTAGTATTTGCCTGCATCTGATGTTTCCTCTGACTTTAAATGTTATTTGTCTGTTTGTGTTCTCAAGTGTTGTTAAGTTTTAGGAGCTTTGCATATATCAGGAATTACTTGATTCCCAAACTGTCTTTATTGGGTGAACAGAACTTGTTCAAATTTGCTATAATCCCTGATATATCTATACTCATGTTACCATCTCATCTGACAATCCCCACTTACCTGCTTTTGAATTTATCTTATTGGATCAGCACAATTTGTTTCCCTTTGCTCCCTTTTTTATTTGTTCAGAAACTAAATATTCCACTTCCTTTTCTTTATGCATTTGTCTTAATGATTTTAGCACACCAAGATTGATCAGCGCTTCTGTCATAATGTGGAGCAAGACAAATGTAAAGTGATTAACTCTGATCACCTGCTTCTCTGACCCAGGGATCCTGCCTCAGTTGGTTCCCCAAAACGCACATTCATCTTGTATATCCCACAAACACTGCCACTCTACCACCTGGCTTTAAGTTTCCTTTTTATTTCTGGGCCTTTGTGATCTTTCCCCTTTCTCACTTTCAACTTCAGCCATATACATTAAGAGAAGGCTTATTTTCTATGTAATTTAGTACCCAGAGCAGCTTGGAAGTTGCCCCTCTCTGCTTGGTCCCGTATGGATTAGAGTCTTGGCTCTGATTCATCTGTGCTCTGTGCAGTCCTGACGCTGCCCAGCACACAGAGCACCGCCTGAGCTCTCCATCATCAGTAGTTTTCTACTGAGCCGATGCTGAATCTTAGAGTTCGGAAACTCACTTCAAGGCATCTGGAAAATGTTTACACTGTGATTGGTGCCAAGAGGGTGTGCTTTTCCTGAGGGCTCTTGTGATCAGCCGTTTTAGTTAACCATTCCTGGGGACAGGTGCTCTCCTAAAATGAGGGAGACTGGCTAAGCATTTCTGCTCTGTTAGGAATGACATCAGGGCTTTGATTCTGGTAACAGCCTCAGGGAAGCCTGTGTAATTGAAATTCACCAAGAAATCGAAAAGTCACTTCAGCCATGAGCTTTCGCCTCCCTTTCCACCCACCTCCCTCTCCGCCCAGGGCTGGCCTTCCCTCCCACAACCCACACCTACCTACCCACTAGGGCAGGGGTGGCAGCTCTGGGTGCCCCAGGAAGCCTGATGGCCTGGTCCAGCTGTGGAAAGACTCATCTCTGAGGGTATAGCCAGACCCACTTGCTCCCCAGGATCTGTGCTTGCTGTGGGGTGAAGTCGGCTCAGGAGTACATTAGCTCTCAATTCCTCAAGCCCAGGGCCTGGCTCTTCCTCCCAGCTCCTCAATACTGAGCAGTATTCAGCCCTCTCTGGGAGGCCCAGCAGAGCAACAGGAGCGTGAGAGACAGTCTTCCAAGATCTCCACCTTGCTCCAGAAGCACTTGACCTCCATTGACTCCTGAAGCTGCCCTGAGGCTCCCTACAGCTCCCTGCTGGAACTCACTGTGCAGGTACCAGTCCACTTCTTCTTGCAGCAAAGCCCCCGACTGAGCAGGTCCTGGAAACGGCCTTGAGACTTGTCTTCTCAGCTCTCTGTCACCCTTGTCTCCTTACAGAGCTCGATAATTGGAGCCTCTTGGGTCCTGAGCTATGAATACTTCTGCACCTATTCTCTGGGATTTACTTTTAGAAATCACAAATGTAGAGCTGCACTGTTGCTTTGCCGTACTCAGAACAGGAATAAAAACTCCTCTAATTTTCCTTCTGGTCTTGTATTAAAAGATAAGTTTTTCTTGCTGAATGGCCCTCAGCTAGGAGGCCTAAAGAGAGGCAAGTTTATCAAGTTAATTACCATCATGTGCCAGGGCGTTTGGGAGAAGACTAGACAGATAAATCTATGAAATTAAAGCTGATCGTATGGCCTTTCCATGCTTTACTTTGATTCTGTGATTAATAGCAATGACGTGAAAACAATAGCAAAATATTAACAACATGGCTGCCAGGTACTTGCCAAACGTTCTACCTGCACTGTCTAAATCCATCATCGCAACAATTTTATGGAGTAATTGCTATTAACTTTACCTTTTTATGGTTGGAGAAATGGGTCTTAAGAGAATTAAATTATCTCACCAGAAGTCACAGAGCTAGAGAACAGTGAAACAGGAGTTTGACTCTGTGATTGTTGATCAACTTGGTTGGTTTGAGAGATGCTGAGGAGACGCACTTACTTCTGGGTCTGGCTGGGTTGGGCATGGTGCTGGACCTAAGGGCCTGTCTCGGTTCTGGCCTCTTCTTTGGTTCCTCCTTGCTTCTAGCTGCCAGGAAGCGAGCAGCTTTCCTCTACCAGCCCCACGGTGCTGTTAGCACTCCAGTCAGCCATGACTGACACCTCAGAGACTGTGACCCAAAACAAGTCCCTCTTTCAGCTGCGTGCAGCAGGCAGTTTATCCCAGAAACAGAACACCCCAGTACTAGCACCACCTACGTTACTAAATGAGATGCCAGCGTTTCTGGCAAGGAGTTCTCATAAGAGGAGACCACAAGTTTTAGAAGAATTAACCAGGCAGAAGCTGTCCCTGTCTGTCTGGTAGAAGAGGCTCCACGAACAAAGGCAAGGTTCACAAGCCAGGAGAGATTGTGTCATGTGTCTGTGGACAGCAGCAACACAAGGGTCCAGCATGCCATGTCAGCTCTCTGGAGTCTTTGAGTATAATCAAGATGTAAGAGTCATTCTGATTAATGTCCCATAGAAGAAAGAGCTACAGGCAAAGGAAATGCAATTGAGGCCTATGTGCTTCCACTGTTCCTGAGATAACTCTGATTTCTGTGGCAGAGAGCTCAAAGTCCTGCACTGAGAGTGTGAATCAACCTCCTGGAGGCTGGAAAGCTGTCAAGCGTTTCTTGTATTTCATGGGACATTAAATAACGTTCAGAGTAGAGCTCTGGACTAGAACAAAAGAGGAGGGTTTTTCATAGGACAAACTTTTCAAAATGTGATTGCAGTGGGTCACGCCCTGTGACAGTTACTAAGGATACTAAATCAAATGAGGACGGAAGCTACAACTCATGCTGTTTAAAGGTTCATAGAGATACAAATATGTAACAGCACAAATGGACATAGGATGATATGTCACATGATGAGAAGCAAGCATAAAATGCTGCTGGAGCTCAGAGGGAGCACAGCAGATCTAGAGTGAGGGCTGCACAGTGGGCTCAAGTCCTGACTGTATCACTGACTGCTGGACACAAAATGTATTTGTTGGGGCTTCATTTTCCCTATCAGCCAGATGAGGACGTTGGCTGATATTCAAGTAAGCTCTCACTTTTATAATTAAGTGATTAAAAATACAATTATTTTATGATGCCATTAACTTAAAAATACTTGATCTCAAAAGTTCATCAGATGGAAATGGAAGGTAAGCATGCATTTCCTCTCCACAAGCCCCACTCCTTGTGGAGAACAGCTTCCATTGCTCTATTTAGGGGAGATTTTTGGAGACCTTGCTTTGTACATGGAGCATTTGAGTCTGGAAATTCTTGGAAGGGGTGCTTCCTCGCCTACCCAGCATAGAGTAACACTGCTTTTGAGCAAAGCTCTGAAGTATGACTGGTCTTCTTCTAACTATGGAAAAATAACCAATTTTTAAATTTTTCTTTATTTTTAAAATTGGGACATCAATTGGGCTCACTTTTTAGTGATATTAAACCAATGAATTGGTTAATTCATGTAAAGTATTTTGAAAAATATCTGGCGTATGATAGACATCAATAGACAAGAATCATAGCTACTTATATAATGGAGCTCAGTGATTTTCCATCTATCTTTGTTTAGATGTGTGATGCTTCCTACGAATGAAAGTTTGTGCAATTAAAGTTAAATGTTGTAAACCCTAGGGCAGCCACTAAAAACATTTTTAAGTGGTATAAATGATAAGTCAATTGAAGACATAAAATAGAATCATAAAAATGCTCAATTAACCCAAGAGAAGGCAGGAAAAGAGGTAAAAAGAAATACAGAACAGATGGAAGTAATAGAAAACAGTTAGCAAGATGGTAGATTTTAATCCAACCATATCAATAAGCACATTAAATAGGAATGCCTGAATGCATCAATTAAACAATGATACTGTCATATGCTTCCATCACAAAGTCAACATTAAATATAAAAATACAACCAGATTAAAAGTAAAGAAAGAGAAAATATACCTTGTAAAGACTAACTCACACAAAAGCTGAAATAGCTATCCTGCCACCAAATAAAACAGATTTCAGGAAAAGGAACATCAGGGATAAAGAGAC
Source organism: Thryonomys swinderianus (assembly GCA_004025085.1). NCBI lineage: Eukaryota > Metazoa > Chordata > Mammalia > Rodentia > Thryonomyidae > Thryonomys > Thryonomys swinderianus. Next base: position 101,213 of record PVIC010000349.1, on the reverse strand, counting down.
ATTGTTTAATGATAAATGAATCTATTTTTCAGGAAGACTTATAATCCTCAGTGTCTAAGAATGTACTATCAGAATTTCAAAACTCATGAAACAAAGTCAAATCAAACAGAACTGAAGGGAGACGTGGTCATATCTACAACTGTCCTTGGGATTTTACTTATTCTTTTCTCCACGTCAGCAGAACACACAGAGAGAAAGCCAGGGAGCATATGGAGGTCCACAGCAGTGGTATTCATCAGTGACACCCGATTCCGGGCATTCCACACAAAAGAGCCAGGTGAGCCCTTCTCAGGCACACAGAACAGTTCCCATGAGAGACCAATTTCAGGTTCACAGAATAAACTTCAAGAAATCTAAAATAAAATTATATAAAATGCAGGCTCGTACCATGACAGGATTAGATTAGAGCTAATTAATGAAAATTCATCTAGAAAAATCTCCAGCTATTTAACAATTAAACAACAAAACCCTAAAGAACCCATGGGTTTTATGAGAAGTCTGAAAATTTTAAAAATACTTTGAGGTGAATGAAAGTGAATATACACCTCAAAATTGGTAGGATGTAACCCAAGCAGCACTACATGGAAAACTGTAGCATAAAACTATTATAATGAAGGAAGAAAAATGCCTGGGACTTAGCTCAAGTGGTGCCACACCTACCTTGGAAGCACAAGGGCCCAAGTTCGATTCCCAGTACCACCAAAGAAAGAAAGAAGGAAGGAAGGAAGGAAGGAAGGGAGGGAGGGAGGGAGGGAGGGAGGGAGGGAGGAAGGAAGGAAAGAAGGAAGGAAGGAAGGAAGGAAGGAAGGAAGGAAGGAAGGAAGGAAGGAAGGGAGGAAGGAAGGAAGAAAAAGTCAAGTCTATAGTATCAGTTGTTAACTGCAAGAAACTATGGCTAGAAGAGCAAACTAAACCAAAAGAAAGCAGACACATTGAATAATGAAAATAAGTCCAGAAATAAGTAATTTTGAAAATAATAAAAATCATTAATAGATACAAAAAATGCACAAATTGCAAACCTCTGTTAATGTTTAAAATCCTCAACAAACTAGAAATAAAAGAGAATTTTTTAACTGAGAGAGTACACAGGGACCACCCACCAGGCTACAGCTGTATCACAATTGCTGGTAAAAATGGGAACTGTGTGCCTCCTTATTGGGGCAGCACCACACGGGGAGCCCTAGACAGTGTAATAGGGCAAGAAATAGTGAGGGGCTCACCCACCAAGAGCAGGAGACCAATTTCAGTTTCACAAAATAAATTCAACAAGTTTAAAATAAAGATTATACTAAGTATACATATATATATGAGAGAGAGAACTATCTGTATTAAAATCCCATGATACTCTGCACATAAAATTTCAAAGATGTCTACAAAAATACTTTGAAACTAATAAAAGAGCTCACATAGGGCCATAGGATACAAAGAGCTGAAGTTTAAAGTTATACAAAAATATATTCACCATAACACCAAAGAAACACTGAGATTATAAATTTTGAAAACTATGTGAAGTTTTACTAAAAATACTATAAAACACTGTTGAGAGAAATTAAAATCCTAAAAACACTTCAAGGCATAGCTGTTAATAGACCTTAAGCCTCAGTATCATTAAGAGATCAATTATCTCCAATCCAATTTTAAAAACAGCTGTCAGCAGGTCTTTCTGTAAATATCACAGGTCATTCTAAAATGTGTCCAGAAAACCACAGGAACTAGAATACACAAAACAATTTGGAAAAAGAAGACTAAAGTAGAGGACATACCACCCTTTATTGCAAGACTTACATAGAGCCACAGACAAGCACATAAGTCAATGGACAGACCAAGAAAGGAAACAGGTCCTCACAAATAAAACATAGTTCATTTACTTTTCATAAAGATGCAAATGTAATTGAGGAAGAAACAAGAGTGATTTTTAACAAATAATGCAGCAACAGCTCAAACAGGCAAAAACCAAAACCTTATCACTACTCTATACCTCATAAAAATCTGTACCTTACATTAAAATTAATTCTAAATAAATTATAAACACAAATTTAATTGTTGGACTATAAAAATTTCAGAAAATCTGTGTGCATTTGTTTTAGGCAAAAACATTTGTTATATCACTGCAAGCATAATATATTCTATTCATCAAAATTAAAAATGTTTTCTTTGCAAAAACAAAGCCATTGAGTATAGACAATATTTGTAAGTCACATTTTTGGCAAAGAAATTATCCTCTAAAGAACTCTCAAAACTCATTAGTGCCGGGCTTGGTGGCTCAAGCCTGTAATCCCAGCATTCTGGTGACAGAGGCAGGAGGATTGCTGAGTTCAAGGTTTACCTGAGCTACATAGTGAGCTCAGGGCCAGCCAGAACTGCAAAGCAGGACCCTGTCTCAAAAAAAAAAAAAAAAATCATTAGTAAGAAATTCAAAAACCTAATAAAACATGGGAGAAAGACCTGAACAGACATTTAACCATAAAAAGATACATGAGTGGCAGATAAGTTTACAGAAAAAGATGTGTAGAGTCATTAATCCTAGGAAAATGCTGTTGAGACTTCTTGAGTTAACTCTGCACATCTCTTACACTGCATGGTTTTGAATGACAATACCAAGTATTGACAAGGATACAAGCCAGCTAGAACTCTAATGTATAAAATATTACACCCCTTTTAGAAAAGTATTTGGTAGCTTCTATAAAGTTAAAACATATACTTATCATAAGATTCTTTGGTCCCACTTTTAGCTATCAGCCCAAAGAAAACTTATATTCATTCCTGTTAAATATACATAGAAAAACTTATAGCAGCTTTATTCATGGTCATCAAAAAATTAGAAATAATCTAAATGACCTTCACCCAGCCAACAACAACAAAAGAGTGTGGCATGTGCCGCAGTAAGTGGGTCAGAGTCACAGACAAGATGGATGGACTGTGGATTCTGAGCTTGGGTATAGCTCAGGGGCAGAGTATGTACTTAGTGGACATGAGCCCCTGGGCTCCATCCCAGCACCAAAAAGGAAAAAGAAAGAAAGAAAGAAAAAAGTTGGACAGAAAATGCTGCATGTTGAATAATTCTATATTTATAATCCTCTGGGGACAGAAAACTCTGAGGAAGAAGGGCTGTGACTTCTAAAAGTGGGGTGTTCTATACAGAAGTGATGCAAGAAAATTGGGGAGAGATGGAATTATTCTTTATGCAACAGAGGTGACAGACACATGGTTCTACCTATACATTTGTCAAACACTGTAGAGCACTTCAGTAAAATGAATGTAGTTCTTTTCAAAAAGTGTTTTTTTGGGGGATAGATTTCAGATCATAAAAAAGAGTTACTTAACATGACCTCACAGAAGGGGTCAGCAAAGAAAGATGATAACCTAAATAAAGTGCTTCACTGTGCTGACAGGATAAGGACAAAGTATTACAGAGAAACACGATGTTCTTTTTGACAAATTGGTTATTCAGAGGGATATGAGTTAATAATTCTGGAAATATGTTACTAGTATACTAAGGTGGAACAAATGACTACGTACATATTAGTTAAAGAGATCCAGTCTTGTCAAGAACAAAGAAGGAAGTTATAAAATATAAAGGGCAGAAGCTTCAAATGGATCTAGTAGTGCTGGACTAGAGTCAGATGTCAGTATAAACAGGTACAATTTCTGAATTAGACAGATTCACCTGGTGGAGAGCACATTGCTGTGGTCCCAGCGCTCTGCAAGGTAGAGGCAGAAGGACTGCAAGTTTGATCCCAGCCTGGGCAACTTAGTGACTCTGCCAGACCTATTCTCAAATAAATACAAAAGGGCTGGGGATGTAGCTCAGCCTGAGGGGCTTATGTTCAATCTCCAGTACTACAAACAAAATTCATTAGGATAAATGGATGGATGGATGGATGGATGGATGGGCAGGCCGACAGACAGGAAAAGACTTCCAAATGCTACAATTAGTAGACAAGAGCTTAAACAGGATATTTTCATTATGCCAAATTATTATTTCACAAATATTGAGTATATTGCAGAGAGAGAAAGTAGTACCATTACAGTGGAGAATCCCTCATCCAAGTCATCAAAGTTAACATCAACTGGATAAGACTTATCAGCACCCTCTGCCTCCGATGGAATGACGTGCCAAGAAGGACACATCATCCCTGTGGTACCTTCCCCCAAAGGTAATGGCTCAGCTTCATCAGGAGGAAACATCAAACAAGCCAAGGCTGAGAGCCTCCTCAACCGCCCACCAGTGTAACTCAGTACTCTGCTCCACTCACCACAGTGACGCCAAGCCTTTTAGAGCTTTCAGTGGCACAAGCAGCTTTCATGGCACCATGACACAGGTTGGCCACTGCAGGCCTCTACTAGTGAGTCCGTGTTGTCAGGGAAAGGAAAGGACATTTGGAGGGTGGTTTGGAAGCACTTCTGGAGTTGCCTCAGCAGGAAAAGGAGTCAGTCTGAGCAGCTAGCTCTAGGAAGATGTCAGGGAGGCAGCTGAAGGTAGCAGGAAGCAGTATAAACATAGGCTTCAGCTCAGGACAAAGCTGGAGGAGTTGGGAAGAAAACTGCCAACAAGACAAGGACCAAGACAAGGACAAAGCTTATGTTTACCTTCCTCACAGTCATAATTTGACCAACTCTGAACTCAAAAGAACACTGAGAGCAGCTTTCTTCATTCTACAGAAGAGCATGCTGCTTTCCTCCAGGGCCAAGAGGCACACTAATAGCACCAGAATGGAGCACTCAGGGCTCTCTGCACTGTGTCTCTAGACTCTGGTCTGCTGCCCTGCCACTCTGGCAACCAAAACTGCTGTCTGGACCACCGTGCCATGTTTCCAGCGGACTGAGGAACTAGTGGCGGGCGGACCAGACCTAGCAGCTCTGGGCCCCGCTGTGCCCTGTTTTCCGGCGGACTGAGGGACCAGCGGCAGGCAGACTGGACCCAGCAGCTGCAGGCCCCACTGTACTGTGTTTCCAGCGGACTGAGGGACCAGCAGCGGGTGGACCGGACCCAGCAGCTGCGGGCCCCACCGTGCTGTGTTTCCAGCGGACTGAGGAACCAGCAGCGGGCGGATCGGACCCAGCAGCTCTGGGCCCCGCTGTGCCCTGTTTTCCGACAGACTGAGGGACCAGCGGCGGGCGGACCGGACCCAGTAGCTGCGGGCCCCATTGTGCTGTGTTTCCAGCGGACTGAGGGACCAGCAGCGGGTGGACCGGACTCAGCAGCTGTGGGCCCCACTGTGCTGTGTTTCCAGCGGACTGAGGAACCAGCGGCAGGCGGACCGGACCCAGCAGCTCTGGGCCCCGCCGTGCCCTGTTTTCCAACAGACTGAGGGACCAGCGGCGGGTGGACCGGACCCAGCAGCTGCGGGCCCCACCGTGCTGTGTTTCCAGCAGACTGAGGGACCAGCGGCAGGTGGACCAGACCCAGCAGCTGCGGGCCCCACCGTGCCGTGTTTCCAGCAGACTGAGGGACCAGCGGCGGGCGGACTGGACTCAGAGGATGCGGCCCCGCCATTCCTTGCTTCCAGTGGACTGAGGGAGCAGCACGCGGACCTGGCTGCAGGGTGCAGTCCATTTCCAGTGGACTGAAGGCCGCCCACCAGCCCACTGTATCCCGAAGCTGTGCAGTGAGGAGTCAGACATAGAGGTAACTCATAAGCTCAAAGTATCCAGTATAGAATCTAACAAAACTGCTGTCTGCTTCTTCATAATTGTTTATGTAAAACATCATTAACTATATAGGAAAAAATAGTTTATTTGTAGTTACCTGTATAGATAGACATGAGAAGGAAACTAGACAGAGATGCATAAGCAGATGGAAACACAGAGGAGGAAAGACTTGGTGATCGCTCCCCAAGGAGTCAGGCTTTTAGCAGCCCACTCCCCATGTCTAAAATAGACCTGCTTTTCTTCATAATCAATATTGAAAAATTGATGATTTTTTAATTTCCAAATTATCTTATAAAAGACCTTCCTCTTGCTCCTGTTTTCTCACGCACTCTGATGGAAGCCAGCTGCCATTTGCAAGGCCCCACAGAGAGCCACGCTCGAGGGCTGGGTGGTCACCCCCAGCAAACAGCCAGCACCGTGGAGACTGGAAGCAGAGCCCCTCCAGGGACAACTGTGGGGCCGGCACGGAGCACCCAGCTCCCCTGCAAGGTAGCGAGAGACTCTGAGTAGGCCGAGACCCCAGGCTCACGAAAATGGAAGTAATATGTGTCTGCTTTAAAGCCAATAGATTTTAGGGTGATTTGCTCCCTAGCAATAGTTAATTACGAGAATTGGATGGCCTGTTGTAGTTAAACACTATTTTATACCTACATTTAGGTAAACCAGTAACATTGTCCTGGAAATCTGGAATCCCAGTATGTTGCTTTTCCTCTTGATGAGTATTAAAACATTGAAAAAATGCCTTTATAAGTTGAGAACTTTCTACACTAAAAGGCATTTTATGATTTTTTTTTCTTTTTTCTTTTTCTTTTTTTTTTTTTTTTTTAGACAGGGTCTCGCTTTGTAGTTCAGGCTGGCCCTGAGCTCACTACGTAGCCCTGGCAAGCCTTGAACTCAGCAATCCTCCTGCCTCTGTCTCCCAAGTACTGGGTTGACAGGTGTGAGCCACCACGCCCACCTACAAATTTTAATTAATATTTTCTTGAGATCTGAGTTAAAGAACTAACTGTGCATGATTTGAAATCTATTACATTTTGTCTGTATTTGCCGAAAGTCATAAATGCGTCTCCCTTTTTGTCCTGGTCAACTCACGTTACTCATTCCACGCCTAACTCAAGGACTCCTCACCTAAGGCGCCTCCCTCCTCTAAGACAGAGCTAACTGCCCCTTTCAGCTGCCTCTGGCCTTACTCTTTCCTAGCGAAGACCCTGTGTGCAGTGACACCCTTCTCTGTCTGCCTGCGGGGCCGTCTGTCATAGTTGTTTCACGTGCCATCAGCTAGCAAAGGGTCTACATGCAGAGCAGGTGTCCAACACGGCTGGTAGAGAATGAAAGGACAAAGGACCTTGAGAACAAGCACTAAAAACTAGAAGGTGTTAATTAAAGATATTTAAATCCTCAAGTACTGCCATGATAAAGACTGCATTACTTTCCTAGTAAGAACACTCTATACGCCATCTTTGTTTAAATTAAGTCTATCCATGGTTCCCATTGCTCTCAGGCAGGTACTGTAGTCCTCACAGCCTGTATCTACAGATTCTCATCCTTCCCAGACCTCCCCATCCACCGGTCCCTTTGTGCGCTTGACCCGCAGCAGCCGTCAGACACTCACATGCTGTATTTTCTCCACCGTTTTGCACAGACTGCTCTTTCTGCCATCTGATGTATGACAGTTTCTCTGCTTATGGTAGTTTTATTTTGTTGTGCTCAGTGCACTTATAGTTCTGTCCTTGTTTGTGTGATCGTTCCTTAGTCAGCAAACTGTTAGCAAGCTTCGTGAGAGGAGAAAGTGCCTGTGTATCATGAGTGAGTACTCTTCGGTCGAGAGGGGTTCCTCTTAAGTATATTCATCCTCCACGTATCCCGTGAAAGACTCAGCCCTCTGAAGGAGCTCAGGGCATGAGGGTGTGGCCTGGAGGTGGATCTGAGGACACTGGAGCAAGCAGGGAGAAAGAAATGCTTAGAAGCTGCCTCATCACACCTCCCTATGGCTTCAACACTCACTTCTCCAGTTCCAGAAAGAACAAGAGATGGGGGGTAGATAAACCTGTCCAGGAGGAGTAAGTATGAACCACATTAAAACTTGGTGCTAAGTCCTAAGGACTGTTCTAAGCAGCTAATACACCAACATAATCCTTCGAGACTATAGCCTCTTTGACTGCCAATAAGGAGGCACCAGGAATCAGGGTGATGGCCTGGCAGAGTGGCAGCCAGGCATGCTGACTGGCCGTGTGCTTTGCCCTGCATTCCTCAGTGCTGCAGGGCATTGCTTTTCTTCAGATGAAAATAAAGGGGCTTGAAATTCAGCAAATGTCTTCCAAGGGGCAGAGCCACTCCATGCCTAAGTTAGGGGAGATTTCCAGCTCCTTCCTACCGCACCCCTCCAGCCCCATCCTCCTCACCCCGGACCCCAGAGATGCAGTTTGGATTCTGTCATGGCGCAGCACACTCACTGTGGACTCCAGGCTCGAACCACTGCCATGTAGGTTCCTAGATCTCCCCTCAGGGGCTGTGTGAACTCAGAATTTGTCCAAACTGCCTGGGTGGTAAACGAGATCTCCAGTGTGTCTACAGCACTGAGTTCATGTGTGTAAAGGGTTTAGTGCAGCACCTGCCTCTACCAGGCCTTGAATTAGTCACAGATATGATCATTGCACACACATCTGGTTCACTTTCTGGGACGTTTTAAAATTTATTTTATAAGCCCATTTTTCTGGTTTATAATGCATGTATTTCAAATTTCCATCATATCAGGGGATAAGATTTTGGTAGCATATAGCTGAGGACTTTCATGGACGTTGGGCTCACTGGGAAGAGACAGATGTGTGTTTAATAACAGAAATAACTTTCATTCTGTGTCATTTGGTTCTTATGCCCTCTGGACATTGAGGAACAATTAACACAACCAACATCTCATAATTATTTTTAGTTTTGATTTTTTGAAGTGCTGGAGCCACTTCGAAGTGTGATGATTCTATCCCAGGAGGCCTGGGTTCTCATCTTTCCACCTTGGTTCCTGTGATTCAGAGCCAGGAAGCAGCCTTTAAAAGGTTGTGGAGCTTATTATGGTGTGTAAAGTACTTTCCAATCCCTGGTTGAAAGAAGCTATAGAAATGCAAAGGATTCAGTGCGATTTTATCTGCAGAGTAAGTTCAGGTCAGAACATCAGGCGGGACTTAAGCCCTATCTCTTGCTTCCTTTGCTATTGTGGATTAAAGTCAGTCCATTTTAATGTTCCCAAAATGTAATTTTTTCCGGGGATAGCTAGACATGCGATGCTGAGAAGGATTTAATTCATTGTGTTGTCACAGGGATGATGATGTTGGCTCAATTTTGGAGGTTAGGAGGAAGCCATGGGATGCTAAACTCCCCACGGTTGCAATCCTCGAGATGCTATATAATTAAGCAGAAGCAAGAAGGCACCTAAGCAAAATGTTAGGATGCTGAATGGTTTGAGAGAAGGGTCAGGAAGGTTGAGCTTGCAGAATGGCTCCCCAGTGTGGGGCGTTATCAGGCCAGAATGGATAGGCTGAGGAGAGACACAATCAGCCTGAGGACTGAGTGCATTAACTGCTGAGGGCAATTCTGAGCAAACCACAAAGTATTTTTAAAAAAAAGTGCCCTGGGATTAATTGTCATTCCACTGGCCTGTGAGGAAACTGATACCAAATATAATTGAATTACTTTGTAATTATTTCTTCTGGAGTATTTAACCTAAGCTCATCTTTGGAGACGGATTTTCCCTCTCCTTTTTTTGCTTTCCACTGCAAATAGTTTTGCATTACGGATATTTTTCTGCTTTACTGTATTATCTTGTGCAAACTACTCTGGTTTGTTTTCCAGCCTCTTCCTTGCCAATGGGGTTGTTTACTTATCGGAATTAAAGTCAGAAGTGAGCGTCTCTTGCCAGCAGGATAGAATTTCTAATAAATATGTAAATAATGCCTTCCCTGGCAGTGGCTGGGGCACTGCCCCCATGGGGCCCACCCAGACCACGGTCTGGGACAGAGGCAGGCTCAAGACAAGGCCGGCTTTTCATCAATCTGCACATCAGGAAGCAATGAAATTAAACTGAACCTGAGAGGCCAAAGGAGCAGAGGAGAGAGGCTTGGAAAGGGCCTCTATCCTTGTGGCTGGAGACACAGGTTATCTTCTTTGACTTGTGGGTGAAAAGGTCTGTCAAGGTTGACAAAGCCTGTCATAAGGAAGGGACTACAGAACAGTCCACCTGGCTCAAAGTAGAGAAAAAGACACATTTCCTGTGTCCCTGGGCCATGATTGTGCTAATAATCATCACGCCCAGCCAGAGTCAGTGGTGATGAACACCAGTGTCTGTCTACCTTGCACCTGAACTCAGGAGATATCTGAGGAGGTTGTTACATCTGTCCTTCTGCCAAAGAGGAAGGAAAATCACATTCTACAGAGCTTCAGGACACACTATTCAGTGGTATTTAAGGGAATGAAACTGTAAGCAATAGTCAGTTCTGCTGTGGTGCTTACCAGCTGTGTGCCTTGATATTCTCACATGTAGAATGGGTATCTATCCAGTTCATCAAATATGAATTAAGCACCTACCCTGCTCCATACAGGTTTTAGGATACAGGGCTACGGTAGGAAATGAAGCAAAGTCCCTGTTGTCAGGACCATCCGTTCCAGTTAGCAAAAGTGGTTCCTATGACAGAGAGGTCCTACAAAGTGAGTCAGCACAGCCCCAGTATCCAGTCAGCCCTAATCAGTGTGTGCTCGCGTCACTCACCCAACAGAGCAAAACGAAGACTCCAAGGCCTGTCAGCTCGGGCTCTAACCCCAGAGCAATGCTCGCTTTGGTGACGTGGGGCCCCTGCCAGACTGTGGACAAGACTCTGCTTGATGCTCCACAAGGCTTGGACCCACTGAACCTGGGCAGCGGGACCAGGACAGAGCAGCAGATGAGGAGACCACAGCTCTCGCGGGCCTAGGGCAGAGGCCTGTAGGAAGTGATGATAAAGGAGCCACTGGATTTCTGGACCCCCGCCCAGCTCTTGGGGCTGCCCAAGCCTCAGCAATTCCCAAGACCTGCTTTTGGTGATTACACCCCAGCTCCAGTCGTACCTTGTTTAAATTTCCAGGCCACTCTGGTTCCCCCAAAGAGCAGGCTTCAGTCAAATGGCACAGCCAGCCTTGTCTTCCTTCAGTCTGTCTTTTGGGACAGAGTTGAGGGGGTTGGGAGGGCCCCTTTGTAGCGCTCTGGATCTTCTGCCAGCTTAATGGGCTTTGCAAAATGAATTCCTGGCAAAGAAGTCCAGGGCTTGAAGGGCACAGAGAGTCCGGCTCTATTGCAGCAGCAGCGTCCGTGAGTCTCCAAGATGAAGGGGAGAGTTGATCAGAGCCAGAGCTCATGGATTACTAATCACTGCGCTTTATGGGGAAGCCGGCAGCCTGGCGCGGTGTGGGAGGACTGCGCTCGCGTGTGTCAGCCCGGCTTTCTCTGGGGCTTCCGCCGCCCCCTCTTCCCTACTCTGACCCGGTGCTGTCCTAAAGGCAGCGCTGGCTAATCCACAGGAAAAACTGAAAGCACTTTCACTTCAGCCGCAAGGGCTGAGTGCTCTCAGGAAGTGTTAGAGTCGCCAAGCAGAGAGGCAGCTACCTTCCGGACCGAGGCCTCCGTGGCCGGAGAGAAACAGTCTCATTACATATTCAGCAGCTGCCTCCCAGTGTCACTGAGCCATCGAGATGGACAAGCCGCAGCCCTGCAAAAGTAGAATTATTCATTTTGGTATTAGGCAAGGAGACAAATTTCAAAATGAAATTTCTAATATCATAGAATGTTAAGCAGCTATTAAAATGATATTTACATAGAGTCCTTAATGATATGGAAAAATCTTATAACCTTAAGCAAAAAACATGGAATAAAAAAATTACATTAATATACAGAATGATCTTAATAACGTTTTATAAGGGTAGGAGAAAGTTTGAAGGAAATAAGCCCAAATTTCAAGATGGTAAAATTAGAAGTGATTTTTTTGCTCTTTAAAAAAATGTATGCATTTCCCAAATCTTTAGAACCTGAGTTATGCACTACATTAAAAAATAACACGAATGTGTAGTAGCACTGTCAAAATCCCTAAATTAGAGATGATAATCATTCCAAAATGGTGACTTTGTCCCAGGCAGAAGCAGTAGATAGCATGGGGGACACTTTCTTACCTGTGTATTTTCTTTGTTGCTTCTCCTTTGGGGGCATCTTGATGCCTGGGGACCTGTGTCAGGGCGCCTCAGGGAGAACTGGGGAGGAGAGTGTCCCAGAAAGATCAGCCTGATGGCACCATGGAGCTCACATCCAAGGGGTTCCAGAGTCGGGAGGCTGACGCCAGGCTGCTCAGGCGATGGGACAGTGAAATTAAGAGACAAGGACAAGGTGGGGAACCATCCTAGGCAAATCAGCAAGTCATGAAATGGACTTCCAGAGGGGAAATGGACAGGAGAGTTAGCCATCAATAAGGAGGCCTCCTTTGCTGGCTCAGGAAGCACCAGCAGCAGGGCACAGTGTCACATGCCTGTAATCTCAGCACTCTGGAGGGCTGGGAAGGCCACAAGTTCAAGACCAGACTAGAGAACTAAGCAAGATCCTTTCTCAAAATTTTTCAAGTTGGGGGATGGCTGGGATTGTAACTCAGTGCAAAAGCCTTGGGTTCAGTACCCAGTACCAGAAGGAGAAGAAGCAAAAGAGGGAGAAAGAGAGAGAAAAAGGAAGGGGGAAGGAAAGAGAAGAGGAAGAGAGGGAGTAAAAAAGAAGGAGAAGAATAGAATAAGAAGGGGGAAAGGAAGAAGGGGGAAGGTGAGAGGGGAAAAGAGAATGGAGAGAAGGAGGAGGCAAGGACAAAGGAGACAGGGAGGGGATAAAAAGGGGAGGAGAAGAAAACAAGAGGAAGAGTGGGAAAAGGGAAGAAGAGCAAGCAGGGAAAATAACTAGAATATGTAACTGCTGGCTGCTTACATAGGGGTGGGTGAGATACTGGCTATGTTATCACATCACAAATGATCACAGACTTATTAATGGCTAAAGATAACATGCCTGGTGCCTGTTTCTGAGGGTCTGGAACCGGGAAGAGCCTGTGAAGTCTGGGGCTGCCTTGGGCCGGGCTGTGGATGAACAGTAATGACGCTGTTCAGACCCTTGTTTGTCTGCAGGGCAGACTGAGGCCACAGGAGCCAATTCCAAGCTCGTGCACTGGCCATCAGCCCAAAGCTTCACTCCTCCCCCTGTGGCATCTCCAGAAGAAGACAGTTGCTGGTCTTCCAGAGCCGGGGACTCAGAATCAGGATGCAGAAGTGCTTTTCCTCTCTAGTCAAGGAATTCATCCTCATGTCTGCTTTGAACAAAGAGAGTCACTAAGTCACTCACATAAAGGTAGAAGGAAATTCCACTTTTAAGGTATCTCAAGTAGTTTATAGACATATCTGAATTCACCATATTTATGCTAGAGCATAAATTGGGTCTTAACCTACTAAGTTTGCATTTGCATTAAGGGATGCAAACTAATTTTTTTTTAAATGGGAAAAAAACAAGGAGATGTAAGCCTCAAATATATAAAAGTATGGAACTTAAATAAGAAATAGGAAATGTAAATTCAGAATCTTCTAGATTCTATGGTAATTGAGGATTTAGGTAGAGCTAAGATTTCTTGAGAGAAGTGGCAAGGAAAAGGTAGGACAAGCGCAAGGAAATAAAAGGTTAAGGAATTCTAACAATGAGGATCTGGACTACATAGGACACATTTGCAAGTGAGGAAAAGATGGAAAGAAAAGCAGCTGTGAGGCACCACAACGCCAAGCACACAGCTGTCAAAAGCAAAAGTGGAGCAAAGTTAACCTGATTTGGCAAAACATATGGCTACAAGACAAAACGGGACAGGCAAGGGGTTAACAAAGGTTATTTTTTTAATGTTTTATTTTGAACTAGACTATGGAAAGTTCCACTGGCCCACTAGTAGGGAATCAATTTTCTTAATTTATGGTTTACATGTTTCTTTTGCACACACAATCAAATGCACGTTCACTTTCTTCGATCCTTGTTCTTACACAAGGGGTAGCATAGTATGGCATTTCTAGCACACTGATCATCTTTTGCATTGTAGATATTCTGTGCACTCTTTTCTTTCATTTGGCAGTGTGTCGCAGAAATCCCTCCATATGAACTCTGAGAGACATTTCCCCTTTTCAGAAAAATGTTGGTGTCACATAGTGTCATTTACATAGCCACTGGGCTCTCACTAGATGCTTATACTGTTTTCATTATTTCCCAATTACAAGCAATACTACAATGAATGGCCTTGCATATTGCGCATGTTCAGTATTTTTGTATTATCAGAGGGATGTCTTCAGAACAGATGGCAGGCTGTGGGACTGCAGGCCACAAGGTAAGGCATATGTAGTGCTGATGGAGAGTAATACATTTTCTTTCATAGGAGATGCGAGGGCCTGTTTTCCTACAACCTCATTAGCAGAACATGTTACATGTTTTTGAATATTTCCCAACCTGACAGGTGATAAATTGCATCTCAGTTGTTTTCATTGCTGTATCACATCTTACAAACAGGCTTGAACATTATTTTCATTATTTGAGCACTTTTGTTTACAAATTGTCTTTTTGTATTTCCCTACCAAGTGTTTGGTACTTTTCAATTTTAGAAGTTTTTATTTTTTACGGACAGTTGCTACCTGAATCTGGTAGAGTGCTCTCAATATTTCTATCTAAGGAGCCACTTTATCATATTTTTGTGATATAAGCATTAAAAATTTTTATGTAGTAAAATTCACTAACCTTTCTTTTTGCTACACAAAACAAAAGGAAGTAGGAATTTCAGTCACTCATTTTATATATATATATATATACTGACCTAATTCATTCCCTTTGCCTCAACCCAAGTGTCATATTTATCAATCACTTCTACCCACCCATGGCAGAAGTTCCCTCTGTTTACCTCTTGAAGCCCTTTTCCTATCCAAATAGAAATAAGTTGGGACTGTCCTAGTCCCTGAGGAGGAGGTTTTATCAGGTTACTAACTTCTGCCAAACCATTTCTCATTTGCTAACTAAACTTGATGTCTACTCAGATAGACTTCTTGACTGTGCTTAGCATGTTATTTTACTTGTAACTCGAAGACATTCTGTCTTGTTGAAGAACAGAAATCTCTTAACAGTCTACCACCACCTTCTACCTACCTAAGGATTTACAAAACAAATGTTTAACACAAAATGTAGCTGTTAGATTCCATGTCCAAACAGGACCACTTGTTTCACAGAGGACAGACTGTAGTGTCAACTGCAATGGTTCTTTTCCAGTGGGACTGACTTCATGCTCAAAATAAACTCTGCTCCAAGTACTCAGGGTCTTCTTGGAGTCACAGAAACAGCCCTTTTTCCCTGTAGAATTCCCAGTCTCATGGAGCTCTACTGCAGGTGTGTGAGAGAAGGGACTCGTGCAGAACAGCGTCTGCCGGCAGGGCCTGGCTCCAGGATCACTCACCAGGAACTCAAAGAAGGGGAACTTATGGAAGGCTGGTCAAGAAGGGGCCCTGACAAGCCTGGAGCAGCAGGTAGGATCTGGGTGGGTGATGAAAATGCCAGAGCAAACAAAAAGGGGCCATGTGTTCATCTCCCAAATTGTGCTGAGCTGAGCATTTGCTGTATCCACATAGCAATCACTAACTAGAAAAAGGGCGAACACATCAGAACCTTGACTTTCTCTTAGAAAGCACATGCATGTATATACACTCTACAAGATTTCTTCATCATTACAATATTTGCCACGTACATGTTCCTCAAGTTTTATAACCCAATTTATCCAACAATGGCCTTGAAAAGTTTAGAAGTGGCCTTGCCTTCTAACTGCCTGCTTTCCACTTTCTACTCATCGGGAGAACTATTCACATTTGTTTGCTATTCTTTCCTCCTCTTAGCCATGCCACTGAGCACGTGTAGTAGAACCCCATTTCACTGAGAAAAAAACAGATCTCAGAGTAAAAAGGCCTTTAACAGAAAAAGTGAGGGGCCCAGGCCAGAGTGGTGAGTTTCTAGCACAGGCTCATGATGCCTTTTGGGATGGATCTGAGAAGATGACCTGGAAACCAGACTTCATCTAGCTAGAGCCTAGAGCGCTCTGGCATGCGGTGGGTGCAGACACTAGGCACAGGCCAGTATGGCTGCTAAATCCCTCTGGGTGGAAACAAGTTCTCTCTTTCTAGAGCTCAGCCTCATCTGAAAAGGCATCAGGACTGGGTATTCCCTGTGAGCACTTGGTGCTAATGGTCTCTGCTTCCAAACTCCCAGGCTGCTCAAGCCATGCTGTGCTCTGCTTGGTCTTGGCAGTTCAGTGACCTAAGCCTGACACTGGGACAGCTCCCAGGCCAGTTGCCTCTAGAGACCTCTGTGGGGACAGGGACCCCACAAGCTTGTGCATGCACGTCCTCATGTCAAGGCCCTGCCGTCAGCTCCTGAGCCACTAAGGGACAAGTGGGACAGAGAGGTTGTCTCTGATGTGAAGTTTGTAGCTTAGGGGATTCCGTGGTCACAGCAGGGGATGCTGTGAAAGCAGCAGCAGAGGAAGTGAGGGCTCCTGGCCCCTGCTCTGAGCAACACTGAAAACTGAAGTGGAGAAAGTCACAGTACAGACCATCTCAGGAGGCTAACATCCAGCCGGCGGATACTAAGCACAAAAGAGCTGAAGTTAACACGAGCTGTTATTGGTTTGGGGAAATGGGCTATTTCCCCAAGGTCCGTAATTAGAACAGAGAGCCTTTTGCATGTAATTAAGAGTAAGAGATTCGTTAAACAACCACCGCTGAGCAAGTCTGAAACATTTTTTTTTTCCCACTAACATTTGGGATTGGGATTTTTTTCTTCTCTCACTTGTGAGATATGTGTTTCCTGTGTATTTAGGAAATTGAGGCTAATTCTACTTCTACAAGCATTTTGTTGCTAATAATAATGTTTTGCATAAGTGATGCGAGATCAACAAGGTGCCCTCAGAAGCAAGACGGCCTAGGAGGCACTTTTTCTCCCTCAAGTAAGCTGTCACTGAGCAGCTGATTAATTATTGTAATAATCATAATTTTTAAAATTTAAAAAATCCCTCTTCCCATTCATTAAGTACACTGCAGATAGATGCCAGAGGTAATTATTGTCTAGAAGTACTTCCAAATTATCTTTTCTAATCCAGCCATGCTGACATTTTTAAGAGAAAAAAAAAAGTGTTTTGTCTTTCCTCTTATGATCAGGGTGACATTTGAATATGCAAACTGTGTCAAAGTCCGCCCCGTGGATATTTGCTGGAGATGATTTATGGGGCCAGTCTATTGTATTTGCAATGGTGCTCTGAGAAAGGTCATTAGACAAAGAAGCTCTACCTGCTGGGTCTCCGGCTCCTCTGGTGATGTTTTAATTGTTGCTCTTGGGCTGACTCCCAGACTTGCCTCCCAGAAGGGGCTGTGTGGACACCAGTCCATCTGGGCTTTCCCTGCACTCTCTAATATTTGTGCTGTGGTTTGTGCCTACTTGTATCTACTCCTAGGAGAGCTAAGAATGTTGAGTTTAAGGAAAGCCCATGAGAAATCTAAAAATATGTTATTCGATAGGTTCAAATTTCTCTCCAAGGTAAATAATGGTTCCTAAAATACACATAGAAAAGAAGCTGTAAACTTGAGATCACAAAGAATAGGATTCATCCTCAGGGACCCTGAGTAGGTCCTTTCTTCTTCCACCAGTTCTACGCTCAGTTCAGCCAGGGTGAAGTCACAAAACATTTTAGAATGCCCCAAGGCCTCATCTTCTTCAATCTCTTTCCACATGTCTCCCTCTCTAATCCCCTAGAGTGGCTGGCTGATGCCTAACTCTCTCCCACCTCTTCTTCTTTTTTTTTTTTTTTTTGAGACAGGGTCTCGCTTTGTAGTTCAGGCCGGCCCTGATCTCACTTATGGAGCCCAGGCAAGCTGCCGCGAACTCAGCAATCCTCTTGTCTTTGCCTCCTGAGTATGGGATGACAGGCGTGAGCCACCACGCCCGGCATTGTGGTATGCGGTGTTGATTGCTGGTGGGCGTGTCTCTACACCCAGCATTATATATGGTTACCAGGGATTGAACTCAGGACCTTGCGCTTGCGAGGAAGGTGCCGGAACCACTGAGCTAACCCTCCAGCCCTCCCACCTCCTTCTTTATCAGAAGCCTCACTCACTTCTCAGTCTTAAGCTATAATTTTTAACGTTCTGAAACTCTTCTCCAGATAAGTTTAGCCAGTTTCATATGTCCTCCAGAACCACATGGAAGAATCTTTCAAAGATTCTTCAAAGAAGCTTCAAAGAAGTCTCAAAGAAAGCTATGCCAAAAACTATTTGGCTCTCAGAGAAGCACAATCTTGCATCCTCACAACTTTGTCACAGTCATGTTTAGTGTGTTGAAACCATGTAGTCATGAGCACAAGTCATAATCACATGGACATAGCTGGTATGATGTG
This sequence comes from Thryonomys swinderianus, assembly GCA_004025085.1. Classification (NCBI taxonomy): domain Eukaryota; kingdom Metazoa; phylum Chordata; class Mammalia; order Rodentia; family Thryonomyidae; genus Thryonomys; species Thryonomys swinderianus. The sequence continues at coordinate 83,070 of PVIC010000349.1, read as the reverse complement.
CACTTCATGATGTCTCCAGCACAGCTGTGCTTCCCAGTGAGCAGGTCTGTTGAGAAGACCGAAGAGGCACTGGTCACAGAGATGGCCTTGAATATATTTCTGCCTATTATGAGGAAGTCAGTAAGCAAAAAATCCAACCAGAGTTACTTTAAAAATAAGAAAATATATTAACACATGTAGAAGAAATGAAGGAATAGGATGGGGTTTCAGGCTTGGTTAATTTGTAGCTCAAGGGTTGCATGAAGGGGTTTCAGGATAGTTGCCCATACCAAGCACAGTGCGCTCTCTCTCTCTCTCTCTCTCTCTCTCTCTCTCTCTCTCTCTCTCTCTCTCTCTCTCTCTCTCTCTCTCCTCTCTCTCTCTCTCTCTCTCATATCATTAACCAGAGTGGGCTGTGTGCTGATTCATAACTCTGCATAAAATAAAACTGATATAAAACCAGGCTTGGACTCATCAGAGTGCTGGAAATGGACTTTTGGGCAGAATCCTATTCAGATGGCTGAGTTTGTTCAGACTGCCATAACAAAATATCTTGGACAAAGTAACATCGATATTCTACATTATTTCTCACAGTTTTGAGGACAAGAAAATCCAAGATCAAGGTACCAACAGCTTTGCTATGTGAGGCAGGTTCCCTATCACTTCCAGGAGGGTCCACATTGCTGCATCCCCCGGAGGGAGGTGGACGTGGAAGGGCCAGGCAGCTCTCTGCAGCTCCTCTCAGTACAGATCAGTCACAATCAGAAAAGCAGTGCCCTCGTGGTTTGGTCGCCTTACCAAAGACCCCACCTTTTAATGCTGTCACAATGGGTGGTTGTGACTGTGTATGAATTTTGAAGGGAACATACATTCAGCCCAAAGCAAGGAGTAACTGGATACCTGATTAAAGAATCAGGAATTTAGGTGGCAGACACACAGCCTGCACTGTGTAATGGAGTGCTGGAATGAGAAACTCACTCCACAGTGGTCACTGCCTTAACACTTGGAACAAATACTTTGATGTATCCTTTGAGTTCATCATTTTCCCTTTGCTTTTCATCTCTCCTTTTAAACTCTTTGAATTCCTTTAAAATGCAGTAGGAGGAAGTAGCCTATAGCTACCTTTCCCAGGCTTCTTTCCCAGATTACAGTTGGACTTCGCCAGCATGAGAGAAACTGGAAAGGTGAGTGGGAGGCAGAAACCACACCGTTTTCCAGGCTCATCAGTGGGTTGCACAGAAGCATGGATGCCTCACAATCACTCCCTATGATTACCTTTGTGCTTCCTCAGTCTTTCTAATCACGTTGCAACCAAGTGTGTGAATTAAATTTCCCTTGTTTGATAGACTTAGAATGGTTTCTGCTTTCCTGGTTGGATGGTAACTGATACAACAATGAACAAATCCTATTTTAGTATATGTGCTGCCGAAGCGAGCACCAATGAACAAATCCTGATTTGCAGAGTCTAAACTAAGCACCCACTGCCCCAGAAATATGTTTCTCTATCCCAAACTATGCTTACCTGTTTTGCAGGAGGTCTTATGACTCCTGTCCTTACTATTTCCATTTCATTCAGGACTATCTGTCTAGGTGTTAGCAAAAATTTATCAGGCACAGAAATTTATTGAAAACACATTAAGATAGTAAAAAAGAGATGCAGCAGGTGTTGGTGTGTGTATGGACAGTGCTGAAAACTGTTCTGTTCTGGAAATAGGGGACTCTTTCTCTTCTTTGAGGGCCACCCAGGTAGTCTCTCTTGATGTCTTTGTCTTCTCTGCCTACACTCTATTCTCTCTCTTTTTTTTTTTTTTGGCTTGCCTGTTCTTGTTTTGCCACTTTCTATCTTTCCTCTTTTTAAGTTTCTCCATATCTATTGTTCACATTTCTTCATAGTTTAGGTTCTGCCTGACCCATTTACCCTCCACCGTATTAGGTCCTGTAGTATTTGCCAATTCAGATTCTAGAGAGAATCTGATTGGCCAGCACCTTTTTCTGTGGAAAAAAATATCAGCATTCTTTGATTGTCTTGGATATTGTCTGCTTTGGGTCAGATTCCACCTGTGATCAAGAGAGCTGTGCTCTGGTGGTGCAAGGTAAGACACTTGCACATGACCTAATAAAGCTTAAGGTCTTGTTTCACATTCAGGAGCAGAAACAATACAAACAATGCGAGCAAAACAAAAACTTCAAAGCAGATAAAATGTGAATGTTCTTGCTACACAGTCACACAGACAGAACGCAGTTTGAATGCTGTGCTTCTGTGATTTTTTTTCCCTTTAATCTGAGCATGTTAACATGTGTAAAATCCTTTATGAAATGGAGGCTCGGATAAAGAATTTTTTTCCTTTGAGCCATTCAACATGATTGGAAATACCCAGTACTACATCCCAACAAATGGAACCCTGACTGTGCTATGAGACATTTATTCAGTTTGTAGAATAATAGGACAACCACAACAGAAAAAAAAAAAAACAGTCAGGTGGCTCTGTATTTAAGCATAATTTTTTGAAAATAATTTCAGATTACAAGGTATATCTCATGAGTAGAACATTTGCCTGCCATGCAAGAAACCCTGGGTTCAATCCCAACACTGCATGTAATAATAACAATAATAAAGATGATATGTACAGGCCACTGAAGTGTACAATATTATCCCCACTGATGCTTATAGCCTAACTAGAAGGGAGACATCCATGATCAATGGGATAGTCATAGCATGAGAACAGGGCCTTATGTTATTTTTTTTAATGAATTACATCATGCATAGAAAATAGTTATGATACCTTTTAACATCTTATATAAAGCATTGGAAGAAATAACTGCTTAAATTTATTCTGTTGTTTTTCTTTTAAAGTTTCATAGGGCCAGGCTGGGTATAGTGGCGCACACTTGTAATCCCAGTGCTTAAGAGGCTGAGGGAGGAGGATTGCCATTCAAGGCCAGCCTGAACTATGTACGTAGTGAGACCTTCTTTCCAAAAGAAGTTTCACAGGGCCAAATGCAATCGAAATCACCAAGCTTGTCCCACATCAAATGAGAAGGACCCACCCCTACCTCTCCAAGTCTTCTCTTCCTACTGTCAGCAGATCCATCTGACATGCTCCCCCTGGTCGCCAGTGCCCAATGCAGTGAGGGCCCCTCCTTTCCTGACCCCAGGACCTGCTTGGGTGTCACCTACCTATTGTTCTAACCCCACTCACTGCCTGTATCCCGTTTATTGTGTTGAGGATAGGAGATCTTTGAGTTGCACATCTTCCACATTCTCTCCTTTGGATTTTATTTACACAAATAAATATTTCAAAATCTAAATAAAGATCTCTACACTATTTTTCAGTTCTCCCATGTGCCTCTTTACCTCTAACTTGAACAACTATTTTTTTAAAAATCTAATTTTTACCCTCTTAGGAGAATAAAGGAAAAGTCTTAAGCTAATTTCAACATTTTTATTTTAATCTACAGTTAAATTTTTTCTGTCTTCTCATTCAATCTCATTTCTCTCTTTGCATATTGACATGTCTTGCTCATTATCTCTTTTGTTTCTTTTTCCTTATCTGAAGAGAAAAGGTGGCTGTTTTGCCAGTAATGTAAATCTAACTTCCTGGTTATTCAATGGAGATCAATTTCCGCCTGGGAGACTGAACATACTGCATCCATGAGGCGTGCAAAGTCTGTCAATAGGAATGAGATCGGCGATCTGTAAAGCAGCAAACAGCAGCTCTGGACCCAGGCCACAGACAGGCAGGGGAGCAGCTTTCCCTGCAGGGTCCTCATCTTCCTTTAGGAGGCCCAGGCTGTGGGCATGTTCCATAGGCCCCAGAAATTGCTCCTATAATCCCAGCACTGAGGTCTGTTAAGTAAACAAAACATAATACCCTGGAAAGTCTCTCATGGGAGCGACTTTATCATGAGGCTATAATCTGTGTCACCCTCGGGATGCCATTGGGAGCTAAAGGAAGCATATTGACTGGGGGTGCAAGGCTTGGGTCAAAGCCTCTTCAAGGACAGCAAAACCCTTGGGCCGTCCCAGGACCGAACACAGCAGACCATCAGGAAGACTTGGTTTGGGGAGTCACTTACTGTACTGTTCCCTATAGTTATTCTGTTTACTGGTTATTTGTTCATTGCTTTTTCCCCATTACTGACTTTATTGGTACCTTTTAGGTATATGTCATGATCACATTCATCACTGAGAATTTGTACCTGCACATGATATATCTTGATTCTCATTTTTTCCCATTCCCCTGCCACCCTACAACCCCCACCCTGATAGACATAAGCTTTGTTTTCTGTTTTTTTGTTTTTACATCAAAATTTTTTCCCCTTCTTCACTGTCCTCTGGGAACAAGACTGTGCTCACCATTTCAACCCCATTTTAATTCCAAACTGCATTTCAAATATAAATATTTTAAGCAAAACTTTGCTAGCATCATTTTTTGTGGGGAACATATTTTTCCAATGAACTCCATTAAACTAATTTAATTCCTTGATCAATGTTCCATATTGCACAATTTAATCATTTGTAATTTTTCCCATTTTCATTAGCATTATTTCTTTTCCATTTCAATTTCACAGCAAGATTGAAACATTTCTGAAGTTTAAATGATTGAGTCAAATGGCAGTTTCAATTTGTTTTGGTTAAAAATATCCTCTTATTTAAGATTCCTGGGGCTCAGGGAGGTTAAATGACTTCCCAAAGACATGCAGCTGATAATTGACAGGGGTGAGATCCTAGCTACGTCCATTACAGTCTGCTACCCAGTCTTCCATCATATGCTTTTCCAGAAAAGAGAAAGAACATGGTATCAGTATTACATACCTATCAGGAAAACATAAGGCTTAAGTGACATCTGAAAAAGTACATCTGTAAACTATGAAACAAGGAGGCCCATGTCTGGGTGTAGAAAACCACAATGAGTGAGTGTGTGCTCACTGCTTGTGTGCAGCCAGCTCTGTTTCTGAGTCCATACACTGGCAGATGCATCACACACCCCCTTCAGCACATCCTCAGAGCTCCTTCCAGAGGAGGACAGAATTGGGATCAGCAGACAGTCCTAAGCATTGCCCCTGACTGCAGAGCAAAGGTGGGCTGTAAGGGGACTCTGGCTGTCTAAACAAGCACAGTTAGTATGTAACATCCAACGGAGCCCGTCCAGCAAAAGAGTCTAATAAAGAGCTCACCATCAGGTATCAGGGAAATGACAAGAGCCAAAAAGTAAAAGTTCTCAGAGGGACAGTGCTAGAGGACAATGTATGGAAAGACCCTAATTCAGTCTCAAGCAGTTCACAGTGCTCTGGGGGGGAGGGGGATGGTAAGGTGTCCACACACATATCCACACACACACACACACACACACACACACACACACACACACACACACAATGCAGTATAGAAGCCATAGCCAAGGCATAGAGCAAGAGCAACCACCTCACCTGAAATTTTCTATAGAAAATCCAAGGGCAATGAAGACTAACCTGATAGATGAGGTAGGTGGATGGGGCTTTCTGGGAGTCATAATGGGACATGCAGAGCAGAGAGGAGAAAGGGTGGTGTGTCCAAGGGACACATGGGGACACATTCTGAGTGGCGAGGCTCTTTGACTCCACGTCCGTGAGAGAAGCAGTGTCACAGGGTCTCCGTGATTAGCCACCTCAGTACAAACTCTTACCTGTCAGTCTAGTAGTGACATTTCATCTTTTAACCATGTGGCAGAGACAATACCTCTTTTTCAGCATTGTGTCAAATATATAAAATAGTAATGGCAGAAAAAATTGAATAGTCATTATACGCCAGAAAGATTCTAAACACTCTACATACACCAGTTGCATTAACGCTAAGCACCTGATGAGGTTGTCTGCTATCTGCTCTTCCTCATAGATGAGGAGAATGAAGTACACAGAGATGGGGAATTTGGTCAGTATTACTCATGACTGCCTGCTAACAGAGCTAGGGTGAGAAGGAAGGCACAGGAATCCAGAAGTTGTCCTCTAAACTGCTTTGTATGAGACCAAGAAGGCCAGCAGATACTAGTTACTACTGCCAGTGTTATTATTTGTTGCAAAGAGCAGATTGACATGATTTGGAGAAAGGAAGTACTAACTTGTCCAACATGTTCAGTGCACAGCTAAGGCGCAGTGAAATTTGAAGGCGATTTTGAATATACGCCCAACTTTTATGTACAGGAAGAGCCTGCACTCCGGGGTGTGTGAGGAGCAGAACTCATGACAGCAGCACTTGACCTCTCTTCTCTTATCCAGGATAGCTCAGCACTGGCTGCCAGCTCCCAGAGCCCACACCAAAGTCCTGCAGGCACTGAATCCATTCTGCCTGTACGCTGCTCACCACTTGCCCATGCGGGACATGTCCATGCTAAGTGTCTCGGTCATCTCTTCTCCAACAGAGTCGAAAGTCCGTGGGGTGGGTGAGGAAGAGCAGAGGTAAACCTAGAAGATGAAGATACCTGGGCTGCCAAATCCCAAATGCTGACTTTTTACTAAATAATTTGAGCTTTTTGGCAAAGCAGTTAGAAGCCATTCCTCCATGTCTCCTTCAGGGTTTTCCTAACCTTTGCATCGATCGACCCATCACACTTGTCCAAAGCAAGGGATGGAGGAGTGAAGAGATGGCAGAGATGCTGACGTCTTCTCAAGGCCCATGTGGTGACGATGTGACAGTTGTCAGCAAAGGCCAAGTCTGTTTCCCATTGCAGGATTCAGCAGCACTTCTGCTACAGTAGCTGCCACATGTGTGATGGGACTGACGACAGAGGTTGAATCATGTCTGTCTCTGAAGGAATGGAGTTCAGTCTAACATTACAAATTTTTTTGTGAACTAAACAAGCTATAAATTAAAGATTCCCCTTACTTCAGGCAACAAGAAGTTAGTTCTCCTGCATGCAAACATTTTCATATTTATGCTTCATTATAAATTAAAAGGCTATTTTTACTAACAACTTATTTGCTTTATTAGTATCAATTTTCTATGAATGAGTACCAGGTCGGGGGTACCCTTCGGAGGCAGGGAGTACTTTGAATTCTCAGTGCGAGGGGAGACAAATATATAGTTCCTGATTGTTCAATGTTTGTTGGATGAAAGGAGGAATACTTTTGACTTGTATTTTGCTTGCAGTATCTTCCAAGGTGGTTAAATTGTAATCTTTCTAACGTGTTGCTATTCAGATTTACCATGAAGTCGTATTTTGCTGTTAGCTATATTCCACCCCTTCAATATTTCTAAACAGGTAACTTTCAAAGAATTCACACGATTGTTTCAAAGCTTAGCAATTACATTCATATTTACTTCCACAGTAACAAGACTGGTGAGAGGAACCTGGGGGCTCCCCAGAAGAGAGCAGGATTGGTGCCTCCTAAGGACACTGTGGTCTCCCAGTGTCTCTCTTCCAAGTCACAGCCCATGCTGAGGACTGCCAGCCTAGTACCTGCTGCTCCTTAGCAGAGCGTTAAGGTGACATTTGTCATCACAGCATTTTGTTTTCCCCAAGATTTCCATTACTACTATAAATTTTTCACTGTGGCTTTTATGTAAATGTAGCAAGAAAGGCTAGACAGAAAAATTTATTTGTAAGCTTTAGGGGAAAAAAATGAGGAATCTGGAACTGCTTATTGAAAATAAATGAATATGGAATATAGAAGGGAGACCAAGGAAAAAAATGAATATTTTGCTTAAATGCTACGTGAACCAACCCCTAGAGCAGTGGGTGGAGCTGGTGGGACTGTTGCAAGGGGACCAAACACAATGTGACTCTCTGGCTGCAGGTGACCAGGGTCAAAATCCAGAGCTCACTCATCTTGAGAGGCCACAGGTCCCATGGAAAACCCAGTCCTGGCTGGTGGCCAGAAAACTCTGGATTTGAGTCCTTATTTGCTCCATCATTTAAAGCCTTTGTTGTCCTCCACCTGCCAGAGAAATATTTCTACCCCCATGCCAGATAGCTGCTATTTTCAGTACACTAAGTGGGTTCCCTAAGAGAGGGAGCTAGATATTACTCATATCTGCTATACAGGGACTTGGCATATAGCAGGCCCTTAATCTATGATGTTATAGAAAGGACTTCATTGAGAGCCTTTACACGTGAGGTGCTTTGTCAAGCACTCTCAGACTTAAGCTATAGATTGTATTATTGTCCATGCATGGCTGGTCAACAAGCCAGGAGGCAATCCCATTGAAAAGATAGCTGCTACTCAGATCTCGGGAGGAAGAAGCATGTCACTCAAGGACACAGGTCAGGAGCAGATAAAATAGGTGTAGGAGTGTGAACAAAAACCTGTAAGGTTTTTTTCCCTTGAGGAAGAATTGGTGAGCCAGTATTAGAAGCCTTAGGATTTGGCTACTTAGAATAATTTCCATATGTTCTGGGCCAGAAGGGCTGCTCCTAGTTGACTTATATCTGGACCTGGGGTGGTTGGGGCAGAAGAAGAAGAGTCTAGAATCTGAGAGTCTGACAGAAAGGGCATTTGTGGGGGAGGGTGCTATCTCTGGAATGTTACTATAAGGTCAGGGGGTTCAGTACACATCAGCCAGGCTCTGAGATGTCAAAACCTAAGAAAATCAAGGACGAGGCTAACACATTAAAGGCATGGTAAATGTTAAACATACTTTATAGTACTTCTGTGTAAAAGTAAATCTCAAAATCTTTATGAAGCTGAGCTATGGTCCAAAGTAGACAGAAGTAGGCAGAAGTAAGCAAGACTAACTGAGAGGTCTGCGTGGATCTAAGGTGAATATTTCCCTGCCTGCCATGTCTACTGCTTCCAGTTTTAAATTGTAGTGTGCCTCTCCTAGCTCTATAAATGTAGTTTGCACACACACACACACACACACACACATACACTTTCTCTCTCATACACACATGCACACTCACATAGCAGTACAAAATTTCTAGACAGCAAGACAATTATGACAAACCCAAACTATATTTTTACGAAGGAAAACTTGCATGAGAGTGAGGACATTTGACCTTCAGTTCTGCTTGTCCCCAGTAACAGGAACTTGTAGTTCACACATACTGAAAACAAGCTTTTCCACAGAGTATCAGGTCAATAAATCCTTGCCAGATTGATTGTTGTCTAGTTTCCTTGTCTTTCACAGGAAGGAATTCAAATAGCTAAGTTTCAATATAATACCATCTTAGGTACTTCTCTCTCGTTGCTGAGACAGAATTAGGTACAAGAGAAATGGAGTCCTCACTGTGGCTATAGTTGAATATATGGTTCAGAGGCCTTTGGGACTGGCTTGTGGAAAGAGTTTGGAAAGTTTGGAGATGCCAGCTGAAAAAGCTGAGCTAGAATGCCTTAGGTTATACTTGCTGGGAGATTCTGGTCAGAGCTCAGAAGACCAGAAGGAGGACAGAAATGCAGCTCAAAAGGTTTCTGCTGGGCCGGCGTGGTGGCTCACGCCTATAATCCCAGCACTCGGGAGGCAGAGACGAGGATTGCTGAGTTCGAGGCTTGCCTGGGCTACATAGTGAGCTCAGGGCCAGCCTGAACTGCAAAGTGAGACCCTGTCTCAAAAAAAAAAAAAAAAAAAAAAAAGAGTGGTGGACTAATTAATCTTTCTCAAGAAATGTCAAAGCAGTCTAATGTTGAGGCCTTGGCATGGCTGTTGTTGGGGGACTTCTAGCCAGGTCTATGTTGAAAGTAAGGAGCAAAGAGGCCAGAAGAATGATTTAAAATATTGTGAGTTTGGCCAGAAAGGAAGCTTTAGGAAAGTCATAGACTATAGAGAGAGAACAGAGGAGAACCACAAACCAAAGCTGCTCTTTTCAAAGAAGTTGGATGATTTTTGAGTCCTTCACAGATCTCAAAATCTGAGGTTTCATACAGACACATCTTGACTGACTCTCCTGGGCTCCAAGCAATGCTTAGAGATAGGAATCTATTAGCCCATCTCGTCTTTTTGAAGAAATACAAGCTTTCTGATAACAAAATCATATGTGGAATTCTAATACATAAATTTTGAAAAGTGAAGGTGGCTGAAATTAAGGCAGAAAGCCAGAGATTCTGGCTGGGCCTGTCCTTGAGGTGCCTTCCTCTAGTGGCTGAGCACTATAGAGCATGATTTAAAAACCACTGCTCTATTATCCTTCAGAAAGGATCATATGTTGACCAAAGTTTCCAAGCACACAGAGCCTGGCCCCTGAGGAGGATGAGTCAGAGCAGAAGACACTCCATTCAGTTCTTGCCCAACCTTTGGTGTTGCTCCGATGTGGGTGGAGGGCCATGCCATCTGTAGACCTGCTCATGGAACTTCACAACGCACCAAAGGAGAAGAACCAAATGTCAGGGCCTCTGCAAGGGACGTCCCCAGGTACCTTGGGCATTAGGACAGCCATTGCCATTCCTCCACCCTGACAGCTTTCCATGGCAAGAGCAAGGGACAAAAGGAAAGACCTACCTTCATCTCAGTGGAGAAAATGGCAAGGAAGGGGTTCGATGGTGATACGTGAGAGGTATAAGAACAAACCATTTCCTGTGTTCTCAGATTTTTTTGAAGCCAAGACTATATTAATTTTATTGCTGTATCCCCCACAGCTCCCCGGATAAGTATACAAGGTGAAATCACAATTATCTAAATTTTTTAAATATTTATTTCAGTAAAAGACACATTGGTATTAATTCTCCTTAGAATATTCTCCGTTGCTTTGAGCATATTTATTTCATTGTGCTTGTCACTTCCTGAAGCAGGTTTGGAAGGCTTCTTTCATGAATGCCTTTAGTTTCTATATCTTGGCTGCCCAGATGTTCTGCGTGATTACAAATGTTTGTCTTTCATGGTCATTTTGTTTGTGAAGAAGAGCCTGAAGTCACACCATAATAGACCTGGCAAATAGGGTGGATGAGGATACACCATAATGCTTTTATGTGACCAAAAAAAAAAGCCAAATAAATGGTGATGAAGGAAGGGTGATAAAAATACAGTGAATGTTTCAATTTATTTATCAGTACCAGGCATCAAACTCAGGACCTTGTGCTTGCAAGACAGACATAGTGTCACTGAGGTCACAAATCTCTGACCCTGAATATTTAAATTTAAAACTGTATTGTAATAAAAAACCAAATTGCAATTGGTAGTCTTCAAAAACTCAAAATACTCCACCTGATTTTGAACATAATTACCCCATCATTCCTGACAATGTGTCTTTTACTGTAATAAGATTTTTAAATTTAAACATTCACCACATCTTTTAATTCATCCTTGCATGTGGTAAATGGATATTTAATAACTCTTATTTGTGGAATAAGTTAATCAGTTAGTGAATTAATAATACATGTACTCTTTGTTTCAAAAGTATTGCAGAATATCACCAAATCTAGATGGAATCCAAAGAAAAATATATTGTAAAATTATAAAATTGGAGCCATGACATACTTAAGTATCAATATTCAGTATGGAGTCTAGCACATAACAGGCTGCTTTAGACCAGATAGATGGTGTACTGGTCTTTGAGGGTATTCTGAACACTGTAGCTGTCCAGCTTCTGGGCACATGGTACAATTCTGCTTCCTGGCCTTGCCCAAAGCCCTACGACCATGTCTGACCATTGGCCTACAGGCTGCAGCGAGGGATGTGGTGACAAGCTGGTTGTTTAACAGTCAAAGCAGCTCACTGGGACTCTTTTCCCTCAAACCAGAAATAGATCACACAGTGGCTGCTTCAGTGTCTGAGACCAGACAGAGGGTGGCACAGTAATCCCAGTGTGGGACTCAGTTCCTCAGATGACCCTCAGTGGTCATGCAACATGAGTAGGAAACTTTGTGATTTATACAACTGAGTATTTTAAAAAGAAATCACAATGTAGCCTGGTTTATGCCACCTTATATACTGCTAGACAATACTATAAACTGATCCAAACACTCTGTGGCTTTACTAATTTGGAAGTTTAGCTTTTGCTCACTGATGGCAGCAGGTTGGGTGAAGGCCACCCCATGCCTCGGTTCTATATGACCCAGCATAGTGATCACTGTGCCATAAACCCATGGTTTCCAAGGGCACTCAGCGTGCCTCTCTACCCAGTCAGGCCACATTAGTCTAGTGACACTAGACTAAAAGGAAGTGGAGAAATGCAGTAGAGGGCCACAGGTGATAAGGAAGATTTTTTTAGTTTGCAGATCACCAAATCATCTGACTGAGGTAGACATGCATGAGAAAACTGAAGGGGCTCTCATGGCCTTCCAGACACCTGCTCCACTAACCTAGCATACCAGTTTTTCTGCTTCTCTCAACCCATTCCCTGTTGTGTCACAGTCTTATAACTGCAGTAATATGCGAAGTATTTCCCAATTTGTAGATCATGGGCTCTATTCAATTAGAGACCAGGAGTGGATGCCAGTTTAAGAACTTGCATGCCAAACTGTTGGCCAAATGTGTGCCCTGCGTCTGACTCTAGTCTTGATGAGCACATTGCCTAGACCAAACAGTAGATTCAGAACACATCTGCCCAATAATACAGGAAATAATTGCATGAACCAACAAACAAGGCTATATTAAAGTAAAAAGTTTCTGCAAGCAAAGGAAACAAGAGCAGAGAGACAATCTACAGAATAAAGGAGAAATGTGTGCCAGCTACTGACTGACAGAGGATTAATCTCTATAATATATAAAGAACTAAAACTATTTTGCCTTTGACCACCATTGCCCTGAATGACCTCTTTTTTTCTTTTCACACCAACATCTAGCTTGACATCTTGGATTCCCAACTCATCCCCTGAAATAACTATTTCCTCTCTTCAGTCTGTTTATTTCAAAACCATCTGTGCTTCAAAAAGTATACAAAATCAAACTGAAGAATAATCACTGGGTAGAAGTAAAACTGTTTCTACTCTGGTATATGACCTTCCAGGGTTTTGTATTCATATTTACAGTTTTTAATTCTTGTCAAAAATGAGAAGTATGATCCTCTGCCTACTCCTTGTAACCAGCTTGCATTACATTATTTTTCTTGTTTAATTAAATAATTAGCCCCTTCACTTTAAATTTTTAAAAAATTCAAAAACCTTAATGCTCAAAAGCAAATAGCCCAATCAACTGCCAACCAATTGAATGGACATATTTCAAAAGAAGTACAAAGGACCAATAAAAGTAGAAAAATGTTCAACATCTTTAGCCAGTAGAAAAATCAAAATGACTCTGCAATTTTAGCTCACCGCAGTCAGAATGTCTATCAGCAAGAATACAAAAACATGCATCCTGGCAGGGAAGACAGAAGCAGAAACTTCCCTCTGCACTGCTGGTGGGAAACCAAATTAGTACAACCACTGTGGACCTTCTTCCACAGTATGAAGCCTTCTTCAAAGACTAAAAATATAACTATAGGACCGAGCTATGTCACTCCTTGGTGTATACCCATAAAAATTAAAGTCACCTACTTTAATGCAAAGGTATCAGCTTACCCAGGTTTATTGCCACAAGTCCATAATAGCCAAGATATGGAAACACTCCAGGTGCCTGTCATGGATAAATGTGTAAAGGAAATGCTGTACAAATGTAGTGTAGTGTTATTCTGCAAGAAAAAATAAAATTGTGCCATTTGCAGGTAAAAGGATGGAACTGGAGATCATCATGTCAGTTGAAATAAACAGACTCAGAAAGACAAGTATCATATATTCTCACTAAAATGGGCAATCAAAAAAAAGATGACATGAAGGTGGGAGTGTGACTAGAAAACCGTAAGGGGTAGCTGTGGGGAGTGAGGGATAGTAATAGAGGCCAGTGATATGATAAAAATATGGTATATTCATGTATAGATATACTGTGTTGAAATTCAATATTTTATAAAATTAGTAGGAACTAATAAAATATATTTTAAAGCAAAAGCAAAAAAATATATAAATATGTCACCATGCTGGTGGGCAAGAAATAGATAATGCATGAATAATTCAAGAATAATGAGATCAATATGAAATAAGTATTTAAATATGCATTGCTAATAGTAATGGCATTTTACTATCATCAGATAATATTTCAAGCTATATATAGCTTTTGATAGAATCTTTGTCTTTCACTGCATGATGTGATTGATGAAAGCTCGACCTCGCAGCAGTACCAGTTCCTGCTGTCCTTTTCTCCAATGCGATTCTCCAGCCTACGTACACTCGCACCCCTTGGATTATCATCACGTCATTGTCTCGTGGCAGGATCTTTTTGTTTACTTTCTGAAAGCGTAATAGGTTAAGTCCAAGCATGTAGATCAAGTGCAGACCCTAAATAAGTGCAGCCCAGAACTTCAACATGACCACTACTGAAGGACCTTCTTCCACTTCCATCTCCCCTCCTGTCTCTCATGGCTACATGCTCCCATGAGCCATGATGCCCTGGGTCTCTGTCTTGCTTGGACCTTTGTTTACCTTATTGCTCTCTGGCCAACCTCCCTCCAAGCCCTGCTCTGTCAAGTACTAGCTCTTGCCGCTCTCTTTTGCTCTCCTCGCTCTTGCTTTCTTCCGACTTTCCTCCTGATCAATGTATTGCTAGTGAACACTGTTTCTAGATTTACTCTTTATCCAGCTTGCTCAGCTAACTGAGGCTTGTGGTGTTTCTGAAAGGATTGAAAAAAAAAAAAAAAAAGCCGGGCGTGGTGGCTCACGCCTGTAATCCCAGCACTCGGGAGGCAGAGACAGAAGGATTGCTGAGTTTGAGGCTTGCCTGGACTACATAGTGAGCTCATAGCCAACCTGAACTACAAAGCGAGACCCTGTCTCAAAAAAAGGGAAAAATGGGCCGGAGGGTTAGCTCAGTGGTTCCGGCACCTGCCTCGCAAGCATAAGGACCTGAGTTCAATCCCCGGTTACCACATATAATGCTGGGCGTGGTGGCTCACGCCTGTAATCCCAGCACTCGGGAGGCAGAGACAGGAGGATTGCTGAGTTCGTGGCAGCTTGCCTGGGCACCATAGTGAGCTCAGGGCCAGCCTGA
>PVIC010000349.1:0-68065 GCA_004025085.1 Thryonomys swinderianus | reverse complement strand
GGGAAAAAAAACAAAACAAAAAAAAACCCAAAAAACTAGAACTTGGTGAAATAGGAATAAGAGTTGCAATTATTTCTACTTTGAAAGAGCCTTTGACTAAATTATAAACAGAGTGGGCTTTTTTTCTTCCTAAAAACATTACAGAATTAAAGAGATCTTTTTTGTTCAGTGCTAGGGAACTGGCACAGACCCAAGCATGAAAGGATTGAGATAAATGAGCATTTTGTGATGGAATGTTAATGATAGGATCATCCAGGTACTAGTTTCTTGATCACTCTTATGTAAATTTTCACAAATGAAGTAGCAGAAGAGCTGTGTGGTTAAATCTTGAAGTCTGCAATTCACATAATTTCCTCATGCGAAAGAAGAAAACTGCACTTTACCCTGGAACATTAGGAGAAAGTAAGAGGAGGTCAGCAGTTGGAGGTACATCTTGACATGGACAGGAACATGAGAATAAAGTCATCATGGGGGACCCATCTACGTGGAAAGGGCACCAGGCTCTGAGTGACCATAAGAATTCAACAAAGGGATCCAGGAGACATTGATTCCATCCCCTGAAGAGAGCCCATGATCTTTAGGGGCAAGAAGAGATTGCAGTAAGACAGAAAACATTGCTGCACCCTGGTACCTCCAAAAATCTTCACTCCCAAGATCCGGATACAGTTCAGGCTGTCTCGCCTGTCCTCATTTCATAGGTGATAAAGTAACACCGAAAAGCTTCAGAAAAAAACAACAAAATTATCAGCAGAATGCAATATAGGAAAATGAATCAGAAAGATTAGAACCACCTGGGAAGAATAAAGTTGAGAGGGAAGGTATGTTGAATCCTTTAAAAGACTACAGAGTCTGAGATACAGTGTGTCACATAGAGAACGCACCAACTGTCAACTGTGTGTGAGGTAGGACAGCGCCCATCCAGAAAAGTGAAATTTGGCAGAAGAGTCAGTGTGTGTCTACCTGTGATTCTTCCTTATTTCTCCTCCTATTATGTACTCAACTAGGCTCTAGGAATACTCCTAATAGGAAGGCACAGCCCTTCCCTTGATGGAAAATTTCACTGGAAGGAAAGCTATTGAAAGGTAAGCATGATGTTGAGTTATAATTATGTGTGAATTGTAATTATAATAAGACAAAGAGGTCACTGAAGCTCATGGTGGAGGGGATATTTGATCTGACTTTGAAAAATGACTCTGATTAGGTCATTGGGCCAGGTGCAAAAGAACACTTCAGATATAGAAGAAGAGCATAACGACACACAGGGTGAGAGGACCAGGCGGCCAAGGGATGTGTGAGGGTCGAAAGATGGGGCTGCAAGGTGGGCTCCAGCCCAGGTGTGAGTGGCCTCAGAAACAGCAGCAAGGAGCTTGTGAGGGAGAGCTATCCATGCTTTGACAGTGAAATAAGCAGGATGAGATGCATTTTAGAAACCAAGAAAAGAAAAATCTGTGTCCAAAAATGTTTCCATTGCTGGGCGTGGTGGCTCGCGCCTATAATCCCAGCACTCAGGAGGCAGAGACAGGAGGATTGCTGAGTTCAAGGCTTGCCTGGGCTACATTGTGAGCTCAGAGCCCGCCTGAACTACAAAGCGAGACCCCGTCTCAAAAAAAAAAAGTTTCCATAAATTAACAAATAATAGATGATAAGAAAAGTCCGTGGGAGATCCCAACTCCTTTGAGGCCAGTAACATCATAATACTACACAAGATCAACAAATGTCCTGGCTTTACTCTTGCCAAATGTATAGTTTTCCACATTAGTTCTTCATTTAGAACAAAGCCTGTCTGAACTGGCTGTGTTGTTGAATGTGTGAGAAATGAGACACCCTTACAGAAAAGAGAAGCATCGTCCCTTTCCAGCCCAAGCTCTGTGGACCTGAGTGCCCTTTGCCACCCTGACTGCAGTATGTTTGAGGTAACACATGGACCCCAGATGCTCTTTGGAACTTGCTGGCACAGCTGCAGATTCAGAGGCAACAAAGCACAGTCTCTGGGAAGGAAGCTGGCATACGGCAGTGAGGCTGACAGAAGCACAGGGCACAACCCTTGGGTGACTCACTTGGGCCCTTTCCTGGAAATTGTAAAACTTATCTCTGTGCAAGGTGGGACAGAAGGGACCCCACACCTGCCTGTGCTAAGGCTGCTAAGGTTTGTGGAAACAGGAGTTGGTTTGCCTGGAAGAACGGCAGCCGGAGAGGACAGAGGATTCCCATCCAGTAGGTTGTTGACAGGGAGAATGTATCACTTCGCCACCCCCATCCCCCAACCCCCACCTGTGACACCAACATCTGAGACATTCTGGGAACGTTCAGACTTGAGTGAGGAAGAGGCAGCAGATGAGAGGCTTTATGAAAAAATTTAGAGTAAGAGGCTGCATCTGGGTCAGTGAGACCCACATGGAACTAGCAGGAAATTCTCCCCCCAGATAACCTGTTGGTTCATAATTGACTTATCTTACAAAAAAGATTGTTTTCTGCTTACAGCTCACATGATCGCTTAGTGCATTTCATCTTCACCCCTGTATTACAACTCCCCTTCTAAAACCAAACAGAAACACTTGAACATCTGAGGGGGGGTGGCTGTGTTAGCCAGTTTTTATGTTTCTGTAGCAAAGTACTTGAGGACGGGTAGTTTATAAATAAAGAGCTTGGTTTAACTCATAATGTAAAGGATCGAGCTCAGCTCTGGTGAGGGCTCCATGGCAGGTGGTGTCATAGTGGAGAGAGCAAAAGGCACACAGTGACAGGGATCCCCAGAACTCCCACCTGGCCCTGCTAATGGCCCCATCATCTGTTAAGGCTGCCACACAAGGAACAAGCTTGCAGTGCAGGAAACTTCAGGAACGCACCAACCCCACCTAAACCAGAGGTAGGCAGTGCACTCAGCACCCCTCCCCATCTCTTCACATTACTGGACACTTAGAACTGAGGCCTCTGTGTGTATTGCTGTCAGGAGGTCTCAGCCTGGGTGGACAACAGTGTCAGAGGGCCTCCGCTCCTTGGACTGGGTGCTCAGGCAGAGAAACTCCAGAAGCATCAAGTATTGTTTCTATTCTCCAGAGTCGTGAGTTTAGATCTATACTTGTTTGACTTTGAAAAGTTGTGCTATACATCTCAGAGTACATTTGTTCATCACGTAGGCTTTCCCCAGAGACAGGAAGGGGACTTTCATCAGTGAGGAAACCATCACAAGTGGGCAAAGTTGGTGGCCCAGTGTCAACTTAGTCTTTCACAGGGAGAATGTATCACTTCACCACCCCAACACCCCGACCTGAGACACCAGCCTCCCTGTCCACTCTTCTCACGCTCCATGCAGATGTGGGCTTCTGCGGCTGTCACTGGGCACACAGATGGGGCAACAGTTAACAGTGGCCAGTGACCGCTGCTTTGGAAGACCAGGGGGCAGTACTACTATGATGGTCAATGAACAGAAAAATCAATTTTTATCAGCGTATGAATCTTAACAGGGCTATAAAGCCATACCACTTTAAGCTAAGGCAGCACTAATTTCCTCTTATTTTGCTATAATGGACTCAGTGATACTGCCTGCCCCTCAAAGGGCATCCTTTTACTGCAGCCTGGCTCTCCACCTGGAGAAAGGGGACATTTAGAAGCCATTGTGAACAGGCACTGTTCTGTCTGTACATACACACTTAGAGCTTTCAGTGCATTTAAATTACTTTTTGCAGTAGTCAAAAGGATCAATAGCTCTTAGACTCTTTAAGGGACGAATAATATACAAGATGGACATTTTAAGCTCTTTAGAAAATATATTCATGAGGTCATCCAGTTTCCCCTGGTACCCAACTTTGCTAGTGACATTTATTAATGTTTTTGCAGCAAACAGGAGGTGGAGTTCTCCAAAGACTCTCATCTCTGTTCTTCCAGAAAATATTGATTTTCTTGTAAAAATGGGGGAAGCTGGGAGGATTAAAAAAAAAAAAGAAATGCTCTAAGCAAAAAAAGAAATCTTACGAAAGAATAACTTAGCTCAAAGCTGGCTTGACAAAGTAATTCTATCTAAATAGCTTTGTGCCACTTGATAGAGACAATTTCTCCTGATTTTCTCTGTGAACAATTTCACACTCTTTGTGAGAGCTCGCTTTGAGAATATTATGTCCTTAATGGTAATGCAGGACTCTGCACTGCAGCTCCCTATCTGTGAGAGAGGAAGCTTCATGTTACTGTGGGTTTGGAAAGCGATTCTGAATTCTAATTAATTAGGGTTAATTAATTAGACGTTTGGTAAAAATGCTCTGAGATGCCAGACTGGGGAGAAAATAACTACTTCTTGATAGCTGCTTTAAAGAAAAGGCCAGAATCCATTAGAAGGCTCCGTCTGACTCACAGAAGTCTGGAAGTACTTGGGTGTGTGATTGAATCTGAGAGAAATCAGATACCAGAATTTCTTTCTTCAAGAAAGGAGGAAACTACCTATGCTGACTCTTTGTTACACTGATGTCTTCTAGTTCTTCATATGCAGAATGCTAACTGTGTTTGGGCAAGCCAGCTTGCTAGTGGTCAGAGGAGAGGGTGCACAGGTCACCACTCACCTGAGCATGCTGGGGACCCTGAGCTGTGCACAGTGTAAGGAGAAAGATACAATAGTCAGAGAACCCAGGACCGTCTCAGCTCCACAGGTTTCCAGGCCTGAGCTATCCCAACAGGTGGCTTTTACAGCCTGTCAAGAGTATTTTTCAGGGCCGGAGGGTTAGCTCAGTGGTTCCATCGTCTGCCTCGCAAGCACAAGGTCCTGAGTTCGATCCCCGGTAACCACATAGAATGCTGGGCGTGGAGACACGCCCACCAACAATCCACACCGCATACCACAATGCCGGACGTGGTGGCTCACGCCTGTAATCCCAGCACTCAGGAGGCAGAGACAGGAGGATTGCTGAGTTCGCGGCGGCTTGCCTGAACACCATAGTGAGCTCAGGGCCAGCCTGAACTACAAAGCGAGACCCTGTCGCAAAAAAAAAAAAAAAAGAGTATTTTTCAGTGCACGCACTGTTTTGAGTATCACAGTAGTGGTTAATGTTGAGAAATGAATTACCAGTGCCCACCTGAGGCTGTTCTCCTGTCTGCAGGAGCTTGGTGGGGACATCTCCTTGAAATGACCTATCCTGCTCACTTGTTACCCTCCACCCCTTCCTGTAGGCGCTGCTGTCGTGGTTGTCATTGCAGACCCACAAAGTGGGAAAATACACGCATCCAGAGCTTCAAAGGAGGAGCTTCATTAAGCTACTGTGATTGGTCCTGGCTCCTATCTCAGTACTGCTGAAAATCTTCCTTCTCCTTGATGATCCTCCACCCACAAAATCCTTTCCTGTCGCTGTTCATTATGGATAATAACATGGCAGCTTCCACCCTGGGAGCTTTGACCATCTGGTGAGGAGAAGACAAAGATCCCCCACCACACATACACACCTGCATTCATCAAAGGTGACCAGGGAAGGGTGGTGGAGCCTTGCTGTCCAGGTGGCCCAGCTGGCTATTTCTGGCCACTGACCCTCGGCTTGAATTCCAGCTTCCTAAATATCCAACCATCATTTACCTGCTCGAAAAAACTGCCTCCCAGTTTCTCACAACCATGTATAGTTACTTAATCATTTCACACCTCTTAATGCACGGTAGAATTGGGGGCTTTTTCATTTAGTTTAATATTTTTCTTTTCAAGTGGAATTTGGACTCACTAAAGGGAAGGACCACAATAGTCTTGCTCCTTGTGGTATCTTTTGTACTTAGTACAATGCCTAGTATAGAGAGGTCACTTAGGATGTGTTAAATTAGTAATATCCTCAGTATTTCACATAGGAAAAACTCTTCTGGAAAATTTTGGAAGAAAGTCAAAGAGTTCTTGTGGCCTTGATCTCAACTCCCAGGAAGTAAAACTAAACCAGAGAGTTTGTGACCCATCCCATTCCCGAGAGTATGATATTCACCCTAAGTCAGGCTCACAGTCTGATCATATTCTTCCCACTACTCAGCGAGGATGAACTTTTCCTGGAAGGGCTGTGAAGCTCTCTTCAGAAAACACCAACTACAAAAATGCTAGCCTGCCTTCCCAGCCGGTCCTTTGATCTTCCTATGGAGCCAACACCATGTACTTTGTAAATCATGTTGAACAACTGAGATCGAACCCCTCCCCAGGCAGAGCTATTAAGTAACAAGAGAGTCTTTCCTTGGGCCCAGCTTGGGAGCAACCACCTCACAGTGCTTCCTCGCCACGTTCTGCTCTGCACTGGAAAGCCAGTGAGAAGCCCAGGATGCTGTGTGGTGATCAGTAGATCAAAGAAGCAAACTGAATTTTCATTATCCAAAAACATAATTTTAAATGGAGAGAATGATGCTTTCTCTCCCTAGGTAAGAAGAGAAGAGAGGGAGGAGAAAGAACAGAAAGAGGCAAGATAACTATGAGCTGGCTGATTCTTTTTGCTTTCAAGAACGATTTACTCTGACTTGCTCTAGACCAACAGCTACTGTCTCCTCTTTTAAACATTCCAGAGAGAGGAGTTATAAATTTTTCTAATATTTTATTTCCTTCACTGTCAAAGTCTCTTCTTTTTCTGAATTTAGGTCCCAAGTAGGAATGTGCTAGGTGTCTTCCAATTAAATACGTATTTTAAATGCCACTGTTTTTCCATTGCAAAACTTCCACATGGAATTACGCAAATCATTGGTCCCCAAAGGAGGAAAAAAGCTGCTCAAGCAGAACTGCAGAACCTGGGTATCTGGCATGGGTTTAGAGAGCTCTAGCGAGAAGAAACTGAGAGGATCCGAGGCATCATGGAATCTGCCTTCTCCCAAGGCCTTAAGATTCTCTGAGCAAAAAGGATGAGGAAATGCAGGAGGGCAGTTAGCTTAGGGACCTTGAAGACAAAGATTTAAAAGTGTCACTAAGAATCAAGATGCTATGCAGAGATCCCTGCTAGACAGAGGATCTCCAGGCAAGAGGCCAATACACAGAAAAACCAGCTGCTATGGAGGCAGCCCTCCTGGGGCCCTCAGGGAGTGCCACTGGGTACCATTAGCCCCTTTCTGCCTACAAGGCCCTCTTTCTTTGATGCTGTTCTGTGAGTCCCAGGGCAAGCTGGGACACACAGATCTTCTAGAACAACTTTTTAAAGCTTAAATGTGAATCAGCTTCTATCCTTGGCTAATTTCCTTTTGAATAATCTGACACTTATTTCTTGGGCATAGATTGAACACATTCTCACAAACAAAATCATTCTTGCCTTTGAAACTGCACAAAAATCCAATATGTCCAGCCTGTTGGTCACCCGATGTACTCACAGCATAGAGAAATGATTCTTTGAGAGGAACCAGAAAATCCGCAGCAGCGGTAAGCACACGGCTCAGGACCCAGGAATGTCAGCATGCTCTTGCCTCCAGAGAGCTTATGGCCCACTTGGAATCAAAATAAGCAAAAGAACAGCCCACATTGTATTTGGCCATATGAAAAAGGCATCGGGCAAGTCATATCAGTATGAGTACTACAGAGACTTGAAGGAGAGAGCTAAGTGTGGAGCAGCAGGGAAGTTCCACATGGAAGAGTGCTGAGGTGGTTGTACAGACACAGAGAGTTGGTGTGAGATGTAGGTAGAAGAAGGCACAGTCAGGGGCAGCATTCCATGGGGAAGGGGAGGGAGGAGGCAGAAGGGAGGTAAAGTGAAGAGACGGGGTGCACAGCAGAGACCCATGCCTTTGCCAGTGTCCCAAGAGGCCCTGGTCTGCTTATTACCATTCCCTGAAGGACTCCATTATTTTATTAGCTCCCCATATAAATTATTTATCTGAGCGATTGCTGATGCTGATCAGCCCTGATAAGTAATGTCTTCTTTGGGAAATGCTGCAGAGGGACCAGAGTCTCCTATGGCCGCCAAAACATTGAAAATCAATTTTTAATTTTGTGGGGTGTGCGTGTGTGTGTGTGTGTGTGTGTGTGTGTGTGCATGTACACACGCACACACATGAAGATTTTAGAAAATGGAGGTTGCTCAAATAGTGCCTGCCCTTTCCTGTGGGTCTCCATCAGATCTACAAATTCGATTTCTGGGGGCAACATTAGGGAAGTCTCCTGGGGACACTACTCCTGGTGTTGTTTGTTATAAAGCAAGTTATAATAACTTGACTGGGTGCAGAACATTAAAAGGTTGCCTCATTTTATCTCCAATATGCTTCCTTTGAAAAAAGTCACCTTGCAGCCAAATCCAGAGAACAATTTGTAGCCTATTTACCTTCTCCTCATCATCTTTCAGCTGAGCCTAGCAGGCAGGAAGAGAGCAGTGCTTTCCAGACAGTTTCAAACAGCTCATAAAAGCGTCCACAATTGCTTTTGCTTCCTTTACCAACAAATGTCACCCTTAACTACTTAGCTGCTCATGCTTCCCTCGATGCTCAGTGCTGCTGCTCTGCCTGTTCTTGTTAGCAACGGCAGCAGTTAGAAATGCAGAGAGCAGCTGCGTAACACGATGAGGCGGGAAGAAACATGAAGTGAAGTGGGCAGGAGAACTTGACTTACTTCAACAAGTATTTCTATGTGTTCAGCTACAACTCGTTTATAGCATTAAGCACTAGTCACCTACTTCTGTGTTGAGCTAGAGATGGCATGTGTGCCAGTCCCGTGACAGCTTTGGCCTATAGGAAAAATGGTGCCTGTCAATGTAGTGACCCTCTTGGAATAGAATTTTGTTTCGTGTCTTTTCAGCAATCAGAAATCCTAAGCCTTTGGGTTCTGGCCTCATGGAAAGACACTTGTGGGTTAGCAGTTTTCTGGACAATTAATTCTACAGTCATCTGAATTCTACTGACCACACAAAGTTCTGCAGAGCGTCTCCTGTCTTCTTACCAAGATTGTATCTAACTATGCTGATGAAGTTACCATCAGAAAGGCCAGGCCCCACTGTTCTCCCTGCAGACAAGGCACAAGGCCCAGCAGGTATTCTAGCCCAGGGCTGAATTACCTCCTGAGTTTCACTGACCACATTGCCCTGAACAGCAGCCGGCTTGCTCCCTGGGTTGCTGGAGCAAAGCCCCAAAGAGGACGGCTTTTCCATGGGCTGAGTGCCTCGGCCTGTGAGTGTCCCCAAGTGCCTGAGGGTCCTGGCAGCACCACACATCCTGTGCACCCGTGGGGGAAGCCACAGCAAGCACACAGCAGAGACCACTTTTAACTCTTCTCCATGTGCACCTTGAAATCCAACTACCATTATCTGGGTGTTATTTGGGGTTGTAGTAGATACTTTTCTTGTCCACAACAGTCCCATGGTAGGTTGATGAGGATTAAAACAGTGAATCCTAGACCCCCACAGAAACCACACACCTTGGGCTCCTGCACTGCCGCCTGAGTGACACCCTTCCATCCTCACAGTATCTGAGTAGCCTTTACGCTTCTCAGGTTCAATCCCCAGGAGAGTAGAACACGAGCAAATAGAATAAGTAGAATAGTTGTCCAGTGACTTCCATTTATGTCACTGGCTGTGTCCATGCGCACCACGCAGCTGGGAGATAACAGCCTCGCTGTCACCTTAAGCAGAGCCAAGATTGTACTACTACTGAGGGAAATAGAGAGAAGGGGTACTGGGCAGACAACTCAATATCAGCTATAAAGAGTAGGACTCCTTTTCTTTCTTTAGACCCAAACTACACCACGAAAATTAATATATATTGCATAGGCTATGAACGAAAATAATCACATTTCTTTTAAAGCCCCCAAGACATCTCCCTCTCTAGTTTCTTCCTGCCAGCCTTGCACATTTCTCAAAGTTGGTATTTACTGTAGCCAGACCTAATTCATTCATTTATAAAGCTATCCCAGGCACCAGCAGAAGTCATAAAGTATTCATCTCTGGAATGTTTATATTTGAGAAGGTCACAGTACCGAATGTGTGAAAACCCAAGGCCCCTGTCTCTTTGAGCCCCTTGTGGCCTAGGCCCACTATTTCCCTTAAGCAGAAAAAGGAGATGTATGCCACTCAAAATACACATTGCTGTTTTCCAGAAAGCTCCAGAAAACCCACAGTGCAGGGACTGAGCCCTCTCTGACACCCTTTCATGTTTCCATTTTTCTAGTGCTCTCAGCTGCCTGTGACCATTTGCAATCCAGGGCTCTGCGCTTCTTCCCCATTTCACATTGTGACGATCACAAGGGTCTCAACTTCGAGATGGAGAAAAGGGAAGATTTCAGTGCCTGAGTCTTTCATTTGACAAAGGGAAATAGAAAAGAGCCTCTTAGGTTTGGGGGGGGGCTGGGATTCTCTCCATGCCCACCCTCTTTTCTTTGGCATGAACTTTGAGATGAGAGAGGGGTAGAGAGGGGTGTGATCTCAGAGGTGAAAGAGTCATCACACCCCAACATCGGCTTCAGGGTTGAAACTGCCCATGCAGCAGAAATATTAAGAGAGCCGAATAGTAACAAGTTCTGTATGGTGTTTTCAAAAATTATCACATTAAAGTAGAGCCATAAGTTTGATAAATACACTTGAACCTCCTGTATGTAGCATACAGGCAGCAAGGTATAATGAAGCTGTGACTTACCCTAGCACCCAAAGCCCAGGCTGTGTCTGTCATTTACAGCCTACACAGTCTCCTGTTTTATAAGCAAATCTGGCTTCCCATGTGTCTCCCTCTGAGCCTGATGCCCTTTCCAGCGTGCCTGGCCCACAGTGGTTTGGTCTTGTGCCAGCTCTGTCCCTCCATCTGGCTCCCCTGCCCCTGCTCCCAGGCCTTGAGGCTCTCACAGCTTGCAGGATGGGCAGGGAAGGCTGCCCCCTCTTCCCTGCACAGAGGCCCTGCTACACTTTGGTTTCCCTCAGCACCATCAGAGCCTCGACTGTGGAAAGGAACCGGGAGTCAAGCAAGGACTGTCAGATGACTGCCGCCTGCACGGTAGCCTCTGTTTTCCCCTGCCCACATCTGTACACCCACAGCCCAGCCTCGCCCAGCTAGCTCATCCTCCCTTCCAGCCTCAGAGAACCAGCAGCCACTTCTGCTCTGGGAAGATGGACTTGGACACTCGCCCCAGCCCCAGACCCAGCCTCAGACCCAACCCAGCAGAATCAGACTCTGGCCTGAGGAAGAGACTCTGGCTTCATGAGGTCTGAAATGGACAACTGAACATCCCCATTTTAGATGAGCCCCGAGGCTGTGCCTTTTACCACCCAAATAAAAGGAACCCCTTTAAAGCACATTCCTGAACAAAAGCATGTTTCTCCCCTTGGATAAGTGCTATGACTCCCACAGATTGAAAAGGGGAAAAGCATCTATATTTAGTTCCTTATTTAACATAAGCTCCCCTTCACTGCACCTCCCCGGGAGAAGCAGCTGCTGCTCAGAGTCCCAGATTCTAAGTCAGGCTCTGTCCCAAGTGGTGGGGCCCAGGACAGACATTCCAGTTCTCTGGGTCTGTGGTTGTGAGTGGGAAGACCACGGTGTAGGACAAAGACTAAGTGATCTCTATTGCCTCTGCTAGCTCTAAAATCCTAAAATTTTATTCAAGACTGGACTGTAAGAAATTAAAAATAAAATTCATAGATATCTGGGAACATTCCAGGGCTCAGCATAAGGTTGACTGCCTCACAGCACCCCCAGGTGGAAGGGCAGGATATCAGCTGGGGCTGCAGGGTGCCCAGGTGACTTCAGTGGTGCTGGGCATCTAATAGGCATGGAGCCTGCAGAGCTGGTTCTGCTCCCTGGGGCCCACCCTGATACTACTGCCTTGCAGGCAGCACAAGCAGGAATTTATTATTATTGGTTTTGCAATTTGTTCGCCTCTTGCTGTCATTTGCCTTTGTGGCCGCGATCTCCCCATTAAGACTTCCATTCCGTCCCCCAGGGGCAGCCGCGCCTTATGAAAATCGCTAGTGTTTGCTGTCTTTATTGAAGCTGGTTACAGCCCTGGTGCTCTGTCGAGCATAATCAAATGTCATTTATGAAGCCCTGCTGCCCAGTGGATTGAGGAGCGTGCAGCCTGTGCCCGAGCGACTCCCAACCAGAGAAGCCAGGGGCGGCGTCCAGGGCTGGTACTGACTAGCGAGGCCGATTTCCTCCAGGCCTGGCTGGCCCGGAGTTGTGGGTCCCGCACCTCCTGGTGTTTCTTCCTAGCGTCAGGAGCCACCGAACAGCTGAGCCCACCTCTCACACCTTGGCTGGGAGGAGGACCGTGCAGAGGACAGCGCGGGCACTGCACGGGAGTCAGCAAGAGGACCGCGCAGAAGACAGAGCGAGGACTGCACAGGAGACAGCACGTCCAGCAGCACCGTCACCCGCTCCTGTCCCCCTCACCTTGTGACCACGAGGGAGGCAATGGAGGTGTTTCCCGGGCTCAGCTCACTCATCTGGACATCACATATTCATGAAATAATCATAGGAGGTTTTGTGGATTTTCTTTTTTTCACTCTGAACTGTTTCTCTCTCCCTCTCCCTCTCTCTCTCCCTTTCCATATATTCCTCTCTCTCTCTCTCCCTCCCTTTTTCTCTCTTTCCTTCCCTCTCTCTGTCTCTTGATATATATAATTTTTCATATAAAACAAATCATGTAATATATAACCTTGTGCGTCTTATTTCACTTCATATTATGACGTCCAGGTGCACCTCACACGTGTATCTTCGCTCCACACTACCCAGACACGTTCACAATGTCTGTTTAGACAGATGACTCTGTTTTGATGCAGTCTCCAAAATCATTATGTCTCACATATTGGATTCCATCACTCTCATAATTATAGCTTTCTGATGGATTTCCATTACCTTAAGCATTAAAATCCAGAACATTCTTCATGGCTACCAAAATGCTGGTAAGTTTCTTCTGAGGTCTCTGATCTTTTAATTCTTCAAATTCACTGTGCTCTTTGTAGCCTTACAGACTACAAAAATGGTCTTCCCTCCCTTCGGAACATTCTTCTCAGAAGTCTGCCCCTGGCCATCTCCACTTCCAGATAGGTTTTCCTTGCAAACCCTCCACCTTAACCAGGAGTTTCCCTGGTTCTCTTGCGAAGCACTGCAGTGTTCCTTCACACAAGTTTCACTAGTGAATTCATACATTATTTTATCTGCTTATTTAATATTGGCATTCCCTTGTGGGTTTTTATTTTTTAACTGAAAGTGTAATAAAAAAATTCGGTGAATGTTTAAAAACCTTAACAATTGATTATAGCAACAGCTTCATGGTCATTAATCCCTTTCACTTTGAACACAGCCCATTGTTCTTGCCACTTTCTGAAGTAGTTCTGGAAGTTATATTTCATGAGGTTCTTTTCCTCCCCATCTCAGTGTCCTGATTTGATTCAAAGCATTTATGGCAATTTCTGTCAAAACATTCTACTGTGTCCTCATTTACCTTGTCTTCCAGATATTGCAGTGTGAGGGTTCTGGCCCTTCTCCAAACTCGAAGTGACCATTCAAGGTAACTTCTGGCTATAGATTCAGGTAATCAAAGCAGCCAAGATATGGCAACTACAGAGAACTACTGGAACTGCTTCAGAAAGTGGCAAGAGCTCTAGAATAACTGCATTCAAAGTCAGGGGAATATTTTGTGAGCGATTCATAGCAATGTGTTTTTCACTATGATAATTTTTAATTTAAACATTCATTAAAGGGCTGGGGATCTAGTGTAGTCATTCTAGTATCTGCCTTGCAACAGCAAGGTCCTGAGTTTGATCCCCAATACCACACACAGAAAAAAATTAGAGCCCACATTCATTAGAGTTTTTAATCACACCTCTTATGTGCTCCATGAAGGCAGTGACTACATACATTTTCTACTTCACTCTACTACTGGTATCTTTTTCTGAAGTTGTTATTTAATAAACTCAATGTTTTTTTAATGAGTCAACAAATCCTAATTTGTTTTCACTGCTTCAATTCTTGCCTACTTGCTAAGTCTTAGGATCTCCTGCCCTGCTGTGTATTGTACGAGCATAATTAACATCTTTGTAGCAGAATGTTAAATTGAAGGCTTTATCTGAGTTACAGTTATATTGGGCCCCAGATTGAGGTACACAATCTGGATGCAAATTTCCAGAGGAAGTGACAAGACCTAGGGCCATGCTCCCACCCACCTCTAAGGAGGTACAAAACCTGAGAAAGTAGTGAGGAGAAACAATTGGTGATGAGGCTCTTTGGGGAAATATCAGTGGTCTAGTACCCACTGTTGACTGTTACCTTGCTTAAAGGGAGAGGAACACTCTCTGGAGTGTATGTGCCCCATGCTAGACTCACAGTGGAGTGATAGTGAGGTCTCATCCTAGGAATATGGAAAACAAAAGACAAACTGGCTAATGCTTTGGTGGTGGAACAAAGAAGTGGTTCTGCTCTCTTGATATGCTCAGAGTTTGGTAAAGAGAAAGACAAGTTTTTAAAGTCCTTTTCCAAATGCTTCTCCTGAAAAGCTACTGAGAACTTAGTAGAGAGCATCTGAAGGTTAACTGATTTTTTAAGGACCAGAGAGGAGTAAAATTAGGATAGCGATTCATTTATCCAGATTAGTGTAATTAAAAGTAAGAGATACCAATCATGGTATGTTTCCAGAGAACATATGAAAGAGACTCATAACAGACCAGCATAGATACAAATGTCTCTTGGGTCCAGTGATGCCTGTTAGGCAAGAACTGTACTGTCTTTTCATAGCCTGTGGCCCTGCCACCCTCTATAGAGAGAAACAGAGAAGAAAGCAGCCCCTCTGTCTTTCCCCAAGGCAGGAGACTCACCTGCAGTATTCCTCTAGACAAAGAGGAAGTGAAAAAGTGAAATGTGCCCCCATGGAATTGGAGACTTCAGCCATTATGCAAGAATGGATATTTTAAATGACCAAATCAAGCCATTCTTTGCAACTTTAAGTAAGCAGAAGACACAGCCTTTCTTCCAACTCACCAGGAAGGATGTGTAGTTTGCCTTATGCACAAACATGGGAGGGAAGGGGCACTGCCATGGCACAGATACAAAGGAACAACATTCTGATCAAATACTACAAGTCCTGCTTATTGGAGTAACAGCTACATCTCTGTTGTCAGGAGGAAGCAACCTTTTGAAGCCAACGTGAAAGAGGAACTTTGTGCTTAAAAGAGGCTTACAATATTTGTGGCATGTTAGGGTAACTGCTTCAGCAAATAACCTTTCAAGTGTATGATGCAAATACAGCAAAAACTTGAACAGCTGGCAGTTATCAAGATCCCAAACTCAACAAGGCTCTGCCATCTGAAGGCATGGCATTGTTCTCTATATAAATTCTCATTCCTGCTGCCTAGAGGGTGAAATGTGGGAGATGTGACCATGGGAAGTAGTGGAGGCTGAGTATGGAGGAGCACACTTCATCTGCCACCATCCATAGACACACAGCCTGCTTGAGAGTCTGGTGCCAGTCTGTGGGCCCCAGAGAAGAGGAAGACATTGACTTCAGCAAAAAGTCAGCAGTTTCTGCTGTACAAACCTTTATGAAACTATAATCACATACTACACTGGTGCTCCCTGGCCTCCTCATTCGATGAACATGAATGAGATCACATAATATGTATGTCCAAATTAGCAAAGACAAGTATACCAGCTGATTGACTCATTTCCCAATGCCCCAGGTACAAACTGATGAACGTTATTTAAGGAAGCCCCAGCAACACATGAGGAAACAAAAATTAAAGTCATCCCATTTAGGTTATTCTCCTCTGACTTCCTCACAGCAACCATAGAAATAGTACTAATCATAGCAAACACTTGCCAGGAACTTTGGACAAGCAAGCCTCTGCACTAGGAATGTTCCATATGTTTGCTCACTTAATCTTCAATCACTAGAACCATTTTCAGAAGGAACATGGCCTGGAGAAGTCGAGTAACTCGCCCAGGGTTGCAGAGCCAGAAAGTGGCAGAGCATCTGCAAATCTGCTCCTCCAGGCCCAAAGCCCGCTGCCTGACTCCTCTGTACTCTCCTGTCTTCCCACAGTGCTGAGAAATACACTCTGAAGAAGAAACGATGCCTGTGACAAAGTTTCTGTCTCCCGTCTGCTGGGACACAACGCATTACCATCAACTGGGTGACTGCAGCCTTTACAGAGGAATGGATTTTGTTTTGTTTTGTTTTGTGTGCCAGGGGTTGAACTCAGGACCTTGTGCTTCCAAGATAGGTACTGTACCACTGAGTTAAATACCTGGCCCAGGAATGGCTACTTTAAGTGACCTAACAGACCCCATTTTCACGATTTTAAGTTAGTATATGTCATGGTCTTCCCTTGAACTGACCAGAAATGATGTGTAGTTATAGCTTCTGTTATAAAATATAGAAACTTATTTTCTTGGTTTAGGGTACTGCAAAGTCCAAGAGCAAGATTCTACTTGTTCACGTTTCTGGAAAGAACTCCCTGTGCGGTGTGAAGACAGCTGCCTTCTCAGTGTATCCTCATGCTGGAGAGAGCAAGACCTGCAAGGCGTTTCAGAAAGACTTCATGTGGGTCAGGACCCTGCCTTCTGTCTGACCTCACTTACCCTTAAAATAAAGTCCCTTTAAAAAAAAAAAAAAAAAGCTGGGTGTGGTGGTTCATGCCTGTAATCCCAGCACTTGGGAGGCAGAGACAGGAGGATTGCTGAGTTCAAGGCTTGCCTGGGCTACATAGTGAGCTCAGGGCCAGGCTGAACTACAAAGTGAGACCCTGTCTCTAAATTAAATAAATAAATAAATTAAGTAAGTAAATAAGTAAGTAAGTCCCTTTCTCTGGTATCAGGGCAAGAAGAGTTAAGGCTTCATTGCATGAACTTGGGAGAGACAGCTCAGCCCATAGCAGTCCCTCTCTCCTGGTGCTTCTCAAGCCATAAACACTGAAGATGTCTGAGCTGCAGAAGGGGATACACAGCCCCTCTTCTACACTCTGTCCTTCCCGCTACCACCTGGATCCTAAGTAACATATTCAGGGCCCAGAATCCCACAAAGTCTCTGCAGAACACCAGCCCTGCAGCGTTCTTGGTCCTAAAGACCAGTACCAGCTCCTCATCACTATGTAGCTCAGGAGAAGTGAACAGCTCTCCACTCTGTTCCCCATTTCCTCGTCTCTTTCCAGGTGCTCATGCACAGAATTCCTTCTTTCCCTTTATCTCCCAAATACACTGTGCATCCACAGCCCTTACATGTAAAGCCAAGCAAAGAAGTCAGGGAGAAACTGGCAGCACTCTCTCTGTGTGCGGGGTGGGCCGGGCTGGCTGTCGAGGTCCTGGAGATTCTGGAGTGCGGTGCCTTCACCAGCTGCAGCAGGATGTCCCCACAGACATGGGCAGAGATGGGAGCTCAGTTTGTCACTCATCTCCGCGCTGCAAACAAGCTGAACACAGGATCCACCGCCCCTGAGAGGAAGGGGGTTTGCTAACAGGTGACCCCACACAGAAAGAGACAGGCTATCTGGGACCATCAAGTGAAGCTGTCAGCACACAGGCAGGCATCAGGGAACATGATGCATTTTCTAGCCACATGCCTATTACGCTCGACAGCCTGTGTCCTGGGTTTTTTAGGTCAGACCCAATTTCTCATGTTCTGTCACCTTGTCAGACCATGTATTCTAATTCTGCATTTGGAAAATGTGGCCACCAGACCTTTTGGACAGAGGATCAGCATATTCACTTAGAGGCTGAAGCCAACACCAGTGTATTGATGAATGTGCTTCAGAAAAGAAATCTACTTGGGGACAAATTAGCATTTATAAACCAAAACTACCACAATCTCTAGAAAGAAGAAAATAATGACTCAAAAGCCAGGGTCTAAAACTATTGGCCTGTATGTACATCAAAAATAACCAATTATAAACTGTAATGTGAGACAAACTCTCATCAGGGTTCCAGGCTATAAACAACAGAAACAGTTTCTGTTATCTTGGAAACAAAGCTCATTGGGAGAGTATTAAGTAGCTCACTACACTGACTGGGTGGGATGCTTCAGGCAAGACTAGGATAGGCAATATATTGACTAGGTTGTACCAGAGCCATGGACACTTGCTGCCTGGCTACTGGACAGCCCCTTCCCAATTCTTTCACCACCAAGACATGGAATGACACTGTCCTTCCAACAGCAGGGACTCCAAAAAAAGCCTCTGTTTCCTTGCACTATTCTCACAGGTTTAAAACCCCTCGTAGTAGCATTTCATTGAGCAAGCTTAAGTTATATATCCATACTGAAGGTGCTGGTGATGAGGGATAAAGTATCCCCACACACACACTTACAAACACACACACACACACACAAACACACATACAGTTTATTTTCTGTAGTAGGAGATAGTTGGAAATGTAGCACCCTCCCAAGGTTGTCCCCAAACTGAAGTAGAAGGGGCATAGAGATGACAAATAACAACACTGCTAATGCTGAAAATGCAATAAAAATATATCAAAGTGTGTGAAACCTGTAGAAGAGACACAAAACTTCCCTCAAAGAAGTAGAAGTATGCAGTAAATGATGAGGTCTATTGTGTTTCTGAGGGGGACGCAACAGTGCTGTGAAGATGTCCATCCTCTGTTGATGCACGAAGGCATGGAAGGCTTTGTTTGTTCAGTTGTTTTAGAGATGACAAAGTGAGTCTAAAGCCTGTACAGTCCTCCATCTGTAATGATGGTCTCACACCCTTCCAGATTCCCAAATCCACAGATTCCATAGACCTTAATAAAAGAGCAGTGCATACAACATACACATATCCTCCCACACATGTGTTAAATCATTCTAGGTTACTTACACCATTTGCCACAAGGTAAATACTGTCCAAGTAGTTATATGTGATTGTTTAGGGTAAAGGAAAAAAGTATGTTTTTTCATGTTCAATACAGATGCAACTAAAAAAATTATCCAAGGTTGGTTGAATCCACAGATCCAGAATCTAAAAATATAGAACATACCCAAAAGAGCAGACACATCTGTGAAAAAGGAATATAAAGGACGTTTTCAGCATTGACTATCAAAACAGACTATGTATCTGTACTTGTATGAGATGGCACCGACCCAGGAACAGACGGGTAGCACAATGCAGCAAAATAGAACTCAGAAAGAATCATTATACAAAAGGACACTCAGTACATATAAGAAGGTTCTTCGATCAGCAGGAGGCAGGAGGCAGTTAACTTTCGATACAGGACAAGACTGCAAACATTCCAGCCTTCCTGAGACTTGCAGTCTCCATCACAGCTACTCAGCTCTGCTGCTGTGAGGTAAGAGCAGCAGTAGACAAGACCAACCCACAACTGTACTACAGCAAAAGTCTGCTCACTACAAGTGCTGATGAGACGATGCCTCATTGGCTGTAGTTCTCTAGCACCTTGCACAGCTATTCAATCACTAGAGCTCTGAGCAGCTAGCTGTTCCTTGAAAAAAATAAATCTAGTCCCAATGATAAAATGTATTTAAGTCAAAGAGCAAAATGTAAATATTAAAAACCACAAAAGTGTCGGGAAAATGTGGAAAACACATAAACATGAAAAATGTGAAGATGTGACTAAGAAGCTTTAAGCTTTCTGCACTCAAAAGGTCATAAGGAATAATGAAACACCAGGAAGGAGGAGGGGCAAATGGAATGGGCATACAAAGGACTGATATGAAAAGCATATAAATCACAACTACAAATAATAATAAAAAGATAAGCCAGTAAAATATAAAAGTAAGAAGACATAGCTCACGGAAAAAATGAAAGAGCCAGGGTGAAAGTTGCCCAACTTTACCAGTTATAGGAAAGAACCAAAAAAATAAGCAAAACATAAAAATGCATATATTTTTTCTGTCAGATCAGCAAAACCCAAAAATATTAGTGTGGGTTATGCCATGCAAAATACACACTCGTGTACTGCCTGGGAGGGAGGTGCTACAAGTTATTTTTAAAGGTATCTGATAAAGTTTAAAAGCATATGCCCCCTTTCCATAGTCACACTGCTGGCCAGCACTGGTTCCAAAGAAATACTTGGTCTCTTTGTATTAACATTTATTTTTATAGGAGTTTCTGGCTGATGTTTGCTTATGTTGGTGAAAACAATGAAAACACCAACTATAGGTCAAAATGGAAATGACAAACAATAGAGTAGATCTACATTCGTTGATAGGAGATAGAAAGCTAAGAAAATACCAAGATGAAAATAATACAAATAGCGCATGTATATATTCTTACCCAGGAAATAAGAGTCCTCTGTAGTTAACCTCACTGGCTGCAATAGAAGCAGCAGCCAGCAGCACCGAAGCTTTCTGTAAATTCCTCAATATTCTCCAACATTTCTTCTCCTTTAATTATCAAGGAGTGTCAGTGGCTCTATTTAAGAATGCTGACTCATTAAAAAAGCATTACTGTGTTTGGCTGTATGCCAAATATATGTAATATATATTTATGTACTATATATGAATGTACATTTGATATTTGATATACTTATATTATGATATATCCAATATATAAATACATTTAATATGTATTTTAATATAGTGCTTGGCTGTTTCTCAAAATCTGCATTGTATGCAGACGGACTGACGTGGGACCAATCTCCAACGCACAGATCTGCCTGTAAGCTGCTGGCCCCTTCATTTTGCTCCATTAGACAATGTGTCTAATTGTATATTTTCATAGCTAAATTAATATATGTTTTAAGGAAATATTTTCATGTTTTACTTTGGTTTATTTCAAGCATCAGCATGATCTGTACCATCCAAATGATATATTCAAATCCTAACCCAGTACTGATGTGACCTCACTTGAAAAATCAGTCTTTTGCCCTTAAAATCAAGTAGGGATTGGGTCAGACTGAATTAGGCTTCCGCTACCAGAGACAGGACAAGATCTCAATTCACAGGCACAGAGAGGACGCAAAGGAAGAGGACCCAGTGATGGCAGAGGCAGAGATCAGAGTGATAGCTACAAGTCAAGGGACGTTCAGGACTGAGGGCACCAGGAGCGGGCAGGGCACCGGGCAAGTTCTCCCTCCAATCCTCCAAAAGGGAACCAACACCTGATAACACTTTGAATTTAGACTTCTGACATCTCGAGCTATCAGAGAAACAAACTGCACAGTGTTGGGCCATGCTGTTGTGATGATGGGGTAATGCAATCTTAGAAAACAGGATGAACAGCAGCATTTATCAACAGCTGTGTTTTGTGACCCAACACCTTCTTGCACATCTAAGAATGGCAACCAAAAAGTTACAATAGACCCTTGACTTGCAAACTTGACTAGATCCCAAGGGCTAGTTGTAACTCAAGTCTGAGATCTGGATTTTTACCTGGGTATCCACTATCAATAACTAGAGGCAGATAAATATTCCTTTACCTAACCCAAGTGGTTTATATGTCAGGGCGATTGTAACTTCAGAGTCCACTGTAGCTAGCCACTGATATATTGAGGGAGAGCATTTCTCCTGGCATGAACAGGATCCAAACAGAAGCAGGTGGCCACCAGTCGTGGCCCAGTAGGGCAGAGCCTGACTCATCCCTGCTTGAGGGCACACCCCAGGCCTAGGAGCTCTAGGGTCTCTGGCAGAACAGGCGCGTGCTCACGAGCAAGGACTTGGAAGGATCAAACCTGGATACAAACTGCAGGCTCACTGTGTACCACCTTGAATGAATGTCTTCATCATGTCTAGCCGGAGAGGCCTTTTTAATGAGTCAGGTTCTTAAATGGAGTCACTGATACTCCTTGATAATTACAAGAGGGAGACGTGTTACAGGACAGTGGATAGTTTACAGACAGCATCTGTGAGCTGGTGCCGCTGCCTGCTGCTGCTACTATTGCAGCCACGTGATGCTAACTACAGGAGACTCTTACTTTCTAGTTGAGGGCTGCCTTTTCTTGTCAGCATGTGGTGTGAATGCATCTTATTTATATCACCTAAGCCACGGGCCTATTCCTTGCTACTGAGGATGAGTTGCCAGGATGGGCCTGGAAATTAAATAATAACGGCAGATCTTGTTTGCTGAGCAAATCCTCCATGCTGGGCATGGCTCCTCCACTTCCTCAATCATAACTCAGCCCTCACTCCGTCTTCTGTCTATGGAGCCCACCTGTTACCCTCATTTTCATCCTTGAGACCACTGACTGACAGAAAAAAGCTACAGGATCAGCCAGAGTACAGGATGTATGTGCACAGTTAGTATTAAACTTCCGTCGTCTGGATCCAGGTCCTGCCACCTTTGGGTGCATCTCTCTCTGCTCGTCGCGGGGCATGTTAAACGTCACTGTCCACCTGGAAAGGCAACAGTCCCTCAAGCAGGAGGCGTGCCACGTGATTCCGAATGAAGAAAGACTTTTACGGTGATCTATAATCCACCTCCCAAGCTTCAGAGATATTAAAGAGTATATTTTCATACACTTGCAAATATATATACACACGCAAATAAGCACACACACAATGCCTAACATGGTGACTGCTGCACAGAAAATAATCCATAAATGGCAAATAGTTTTATAAGAATGGCTATTAGCATTACTGCTTCAATCCTGACTTTGACCAACTATCTCTGGGCTGCTTCTGCCAATTCTCGGTCATTCTGCCTAATCACTGCTCTACTGGCTTGTTCCCCAGCAGAGCTCCAGCTGTAAGATGGGCTTCATTTAGATAAGAACATGTTTGAATCATTTTATTTCTGATGCCTCTAAAACTTTGCTATTTTCTTCAACTCAGATCTTCAATCCTTGATGCCCAGTGTCATCCCAGGGTTTCAGTAATTCTCACCACCTATAGCTCACAACCTCTGTCTAGGCTGCAGGCCACCTTATATTGTCCTAAATGTTTCCTGTTTCCGCCTCACATGTTATACAAAGTGGCATTATAGAACATGCAGTGGTTTTTGAAAAATAGAATGATTTTATTTATGTCTAAGAGATTAGGTGTAGCAGAACATACGTGTTTTCACACACACACACACGTGCAAACACACACACAAACACAGATACACAGACATACTTATCATCTAATGCAACACCCTAGAGCTACTGTCTGGCTGAGGCAGTTTCAAGCCACAGTACAATACTGTGTGTGAGAGAGAACAAGTCCTCCTTGGTCAGTCTCCTCAGAGAAGCCTGGAGAATGCTCAGGAGGACAGCTTGTGTTCGTGGCCCACAGGACCCAGGAGGAGCTCCCTGCACTGGGCGTCAGTTCCCAGCACCTTCCATCCTCCCTCCCTGTTTTCTGCATTATTTGTCTGCAAGGCAGTTGACCGTCAAAAGCCCCCTTAGCCCTCATTCCCCGAAGTGATTCTTATATAGATCTGTCTGCATTTTGGTCACTCAAACTTAGCCTGCAACTTTTTAAACTTTGCTTTTAAAAAGAAGAAAGAATAAAGTTTCCTCTGCCTTCATTTTTAATTGCAAATGTCCTCTCTGTTCAGCAACTTTTTAATTTGCATCTGAACTAAATCAACTTGCATTTACTTTTATTCATGGTCAGATATTCAAAGGCTGTTTTCACTTTTCATATGCAAAAACGCCATGTTTTTTACATAATCAACAGGGTGAATCCTCCTATGTTTCCGAGACACACAGTCTTAGCCTTTTCACAGTTGAGAGACATGAAAGTAAAGTCGCCAGTCCTTGATCTCAGAAGCGAGACGTGGTCCCATCAGAGCAGGACCTTGGAGCCTCGGTTCCCCAGCTCTGCCGTCCCATGCAGCCCTGATTCTGTGGCAAGGCGGGACTGTGCTCCGGTCCACAGACTGACCTGTGGTCACACTCAGCTGGGCTCATGACAACTGCAAGGCCTGCCGTCCTCACCAGGCCCTGGGGCTGCCCCACCATCCTCCTGGCTCTCATTAGCCTCCACTCCAGTTATTCCCTCCTCCCTGAATACTCAAAAGTGACCTCTGTCATTGACAAAAGACGGCCCGGGGCAACTCCCCTCAGCTTCCTCCCGGCCGCCTCCAGTCACCCCTCTCTCCCCACGCCTTGCTCTGGGCTGTCCCAGCAGAGCTTCTCCAGTAATGTGGAGCTCCTCCACCTTGTCTCCTCCCACATGGTACTTCATCCTTCTGTTCTCCCCTGGTAGTGGTTCTTCCTCTTAAAGCAGACAGCATTATCAGTTCTCACCCCATAAGCTAAAATCAACATAAAACAGCACAAATCAAAATGTACCCTCTTGCTCAGCATTCCTATTTTTGCTTCTTTATTCTTGAGAGTATTATAAATGCCAGTTGTTTTAATTACTTTAATTTCTCATTTCTTCCATTCATCATTCATCTTTTTTTTTTTTTTTTTTTTTTGAGACAGGGTCTCGCTTTGTAGTTCAGGCTGGCCCTGAGCTCACTATGGTGCCCAGGCAAGCTGCCGCGAACTCAGCAATCCTCCTGTCTGCCTCCTGAGTGCTGGGATTACAGGCGTGAGCTACCACGTCTGGCATTGTGGTATGCGGTGTTGATTGTTGGTGGGCGTGTCTCCACGCCCAGCATTATATGTGGTTATGGGGGATTGAACTCAGGTCCTTGTGCTTGCAAGGCAGACGCCAGAACCACTGAGCTAACCCTCCGGCCCCCATCATTCATCTTCTTAAATGTGGCTTCCATCTATCCTCTCACTGAGTCCATGTTTCATAGCCTACCAAATCCCTGTGTCACTAAATACTGTTTTGCCCTCCAAGGCACTCGACTCTAGAGTTCAACCCGATTGAAACTTTCTTCTCTTTTGGCCTCTACTGAAACCATATTTTCCGGGATTCCACTCCACTCTGCTGATTCACACAGGCCAGACCTGCCCATCCTTGGCCCTACTTGGTCCTTCTAGCAGTAGGTGGTCTTACCTGTGACCCTCTATGAATGATGGACACAAATGCTGTGTGACTACGCTCAGATCTCTTCTTTGAGACGCCTATAGCTGTAGAGGTACCTGGCATTGGACGTCCCCACTTTAACATTCTCCCAACCTTTTACCCACAATAGCCCAGAAGGAAAGGTCGTGGTTTTGTCACTGTCCTTGCCATGGACCTCTGATTATATTCACAGTCTGGGGGAATGGCACCACCACACAATAATTCCAGAGTCCTTGATACTTTCTTCCCTTTCACTCCTAAGAACAAACAGTTCAAGGTTTTATATGCTACCCCTTCCATGCCATTTTAATACATCTGCCTCCCTGTCTTAAGCAATTTTTACTACTTTATTCTGGGTCACATCTGAATTATGGCAATAGCCTCCTTACTTATCTTCCAACCTCCAGTTTGGCCCTTTTCCAACATAACCTGCTCCCTACAGACAGAGTAATCCGTCCAACCTGTAAATCTGAAACTGCCACTCACTAGTATTAAAATCTTCCAATAGCTCCCCTTAGTTTTCAAGATAAAGTTCAAACCCCTTAGCTAGCATGTAAAGCCCTTTGTGAGATGGCCTCTGAACAATTCTGTGGCCTCCTCCCTCCCTTCCACACTTTTCCTATAAATAATCCCTCACATCAGCAATACTGAAGCAGATGCAATTCCTTAAGCCACTGCCCCAGTCCACTGAGGATGTCATACCCAAACACCTGAGTCGTACTGACTTAGAAAGAGCAGAAATTTGTCTCATTTTCAAGAGACTGGCATATTCCATATCCAGGCACTTTGGGTGTCTGCTGGGAGACTCTAACCACTTACAGAATGGCCCCTTCTTGCTCTGTCCTGTGAAGAGAACCATGCTTTGCCTTGCATGGCTGAAGCAAGAAGGACAAGCAAAACTTAAAACTTTGTGAAACCTCTCTTTATTAGTCCCTGATAGATGGAATTAGATGCCTAACACATACAATTTAGAGGAAGAAAATGTTTGTTTTGGCTCATGGCTTCAGGAGGTTCAGTTCATAATCATCTGGCTCCATGCAAAACTCCATGATGGGAAGCCATGGTGAAACGGAGCTGCTCGCCTCATGGTGGCTGAGAGCCCCATGAGGAAGCGGACTCAAAGCATGTACCCGGGCCACCCCCTGCCACTTTACCTCCTAACAAAATTGGCTATGAACACGGTGCATTAACCTACCGGTGAGCACAGAGCCTTTGTGACCCATTCACCTCCCTGGGAATCCCTCAGGCCAGCAAGTTAATAACTACCATGAACTGGCACACTCTTATAATAAGGGAATTAATTCATCCCATGAGAGAGAAGCCCTCATGGCCTAATTGCCCTGAACGACCTCAGCTCCTAATACCATCACACGGTCATTAGGCTTCCAAACTGGCAGGGAAGGAGTGTGTCCCACCTGCAGAGCCTTCCTGCTCATCAAGGCCTCCATGCCAGGGGATCTCTGACCCGCTGCACAGTGTGGATGCCCTGCTCCACCTGCCACAGGCCCCCATTTGTTCAGGCCTCCTCCACTCATTTGTGAAAGTGAGCTAAGCAGCTACTCCCTCCAAGTTACTCTTTACATGTACTTGTTTCCTTCTATGGAACCTCTAGAATTTCTTTTTACCTAACTGGCTGACATTAGTCCTTGCATTTAGGAATAGTGGAAATTAAAATTAAAGCACAAATTTATAGGAAAAAGCTTTGATTGAAAAGTTAGAGGAAGATAGGAAAGGACTCCAGCCCAGGGACTTCAGGGGGCACACTCTGATTCAGGAGCTCAGCCTGCCCCACGCAAAGGAGGAGGCCGGCTTCTATGGCTTCATCTGGTTAGGGTCTCTGTCCCTGTACCACAGCTCTGGAATCCTTATGGCTAAGGTGTGGCTGTGTTTCCAGGGAAGCAGTCTGTGTATGATGGTCTGTCATGTGGGGCTCCATCCTTTCTGGAGTACAGGTGACCACAGGTTTAGGACAGTGGCTGGAGGCTTCTGGGTATGGCTTGATGTCCCTGTAAACACCTTACCTTGGTGTCCTCAGCCTGAAGGGGGTGAGTTCATGTAAATTCAGAGCTGCCTGTCAGTGTCTAGCCAGACAGTAAATGATCAATGAACTCTTCAGAGCTGAGAGGAGTTTTGGCCCAAAATTTATGTAGTAAAAGATACAAAATGAAGGTCAGGTTTTCTCTGCTGTTTGTTACCACTGGGCATCTCCAGACACAAAGGAAGAGTTCTGGTTCACGGCAAAAATGGCTTATAAGTCCCTGACTATATCAGGAGAAAACACAAGTAGTGCTTTTGTGTCTTTCTAATTTTTAAAACTGTGCTTTTAATAAGTAATAGGTAAAGGCCTAGGACTGCCCATTCCCTGTATTACTGTGGTGTCTAATGTGCTGTGACTGGATGAGTGGGTGATGGATAGATGGGTGGGCAGCTGAGGGAATGAATGGATGCCCTGACTCATTCATCCCACATCCCCCTCACCTCACTAGTCCCAGCCATGGACTCAATAAAAGTTTATAAACTGATTTTATGTAAGAGGTGCTTTTGGTCAAATAATCAAAACGACAGTGCACCCGAATCCAGCAGTGTGCACAGTGTGCCCAAGGGATCCCCACAAGGTTAGCCACATGGCTGCCCTCACACAGGGCAGGCTTTCCTCTGCCTAGGCAACATTCCCATGGTTAGGCCTGACTGCTGGTGAGCGGCAGAAGCTTCCTGAGACTCTTGTTCCACTTCTACATGCACTGAGACCCCTGACGCTATGGATTTGGGATGCAGATGACGTGGGACACTAAAGGCTTTCAAGAAAAACACGATGTGCCAGCCAGCTGCAAATCTGACCTGCAGTTTCTTCTCTTCTTTCTTCGATCCCAAGGAAATATGTCAGCGGCTGCTGCCAGATAAGAACAAGCCATTGATCTATAGGCCTGAGGGAGGCAGGATATCGATGCAGCAGGTTCTTTCTATGTATAATGGCTTCTTGGCAAATGAGGGGCTGTGAGATTTCCGACTCCTTGCGCTATAAACACCTGGAGGAGAGAAGTCACCAGGAGCTCTGCTTTAGCTCTGCAGGAACCAGTGTGGAACCAGCATGGAATTGTCGGTGCGCAGCTAAAGCCCTTGCCTTCATTCTTTCCTGAGTGTTTTATTTCTTTTTTTTCTCTCCTAGTGCACAGTTGAGTGTAAGAGGCCCCATTATGTAGAAAAATTTGCCCAGACTGAAGTGACAAACTAAATATTTCCTTTCCCCATCTCTTGGGGCTAGCGTTTCTATAAGTAAACTGACAGTGTGGATCAAACCAATAGTTTTTTTTTTTTTTTTAGAAAAATACACTTTAATCATTTTTTCATTTTAGTTGACATATAATAATCATTCATTTTGTAATGTACAACTGCATATAATCATCTCACATGTACAAATAGTTAAATTGTACAAAGGAATAATGAGTTAATTATGTACTGTATAGGTATAGAATAAATTGTACATATCTGTGGGGTGGACTAGATCAAGAAGAATTAATCTTTGGTCTATGGATGGGACTTGGGGCTCTGTTAAGCCCTAAAAATTAGGTGCAAAGTTTGAGACACACATCCATTTTTCCTATGGGAAGAGCTAAAGTTTTTGCCAGATTCACAAGTGAGCTCAGGGTTTCCTAAGTTTTAAAAACAAGAGTTTTGCCTCATCTCAGTGTTTGTACTTCTTAGCAGTGAAGCCTGCTTTGATACTGGTGCAGTGGCTGAGTTGTGGAAAAGAAGATGAACTTGACAGTCAGACAGTCTTGGGCTCAAACTCTGCGCAAATCCTCAGGCCCTTTCACCCACTTCATGACTACCCCTGAGTGAGTCACTACTTGGCTGATTCCATTTCTTAATCTACAAACTGTCAATAATAATGTCTGCTGCAGATGTTGTAAAGATCCAGAGAAAAAGTGCTCATCAGTAAAATGCAGCAAGCACATCAGAGGCGCTCAAGGACAACTAGGTGCAGTAGACATAACCAGTACATAGACAGAAGCAGAGCTCAGAGAGCCACCAGCATGAGTCCCACCACCACATGGACACTGTTCCCAGTGTGGTCATGCACTGGAAAAGATCTGCAGTGTCTTTCTTTATGAAAATGAGATACAAAATAGATTTGAGGTAAGAAAAAAGAAAGATAGGTAAAGGACAAGAAAAATCACAGTTTTAAAGTTGCACTTTTAGTAAAAACTGCAGCTTTGGAACACAAACCTAGCTATAAAAGTTTAAAGGGTTTTAGACACACCGAGCCTGGGTCATTCCTTTGCTCCACACTGAATCAAAGTTTCCTGTCTCTGCTTTGAGGAGCTCGCTGGTCCCTGTCTGGTGACAGACCTGTATGAGTCACATGTTTCAGCAAAAAGGAAAATCCATTTTGAGTGAATAGACACATTTCAAGTCTCGCAGGAAAGGAATCAGGCCCAACTTAGGTGTCCTAAGCTTTATTCTAAACAAAAAGAAATGGGCAATTTCTCCCAGAGCCTCATGCTGACATCGTACAATCTGGTGATTGCTGGCAATTATGCAGGACCAGGGCAGGTGTGGGTGGGGAACAGAGGAGAAGCAGCCTGGGACTGACAGGGAGAGGCATGTGCAGATGCTGGCACCAT
This sequence comes from Thryonomys swinderianus, assembly GCA_004025085.1. Taxonomy (NCBI): domain Eukaryota; kingdom Metazoa; phylum Chordata; class Mammalia; order Rodentia; family Thryonomyidae; genus Thryonomys; species Thryonomys swinderianus. Next base: position 38,725 of record PVIC010000349.1, on the reverse strand, counting down.
GATGACCTGGAGCATCCAGACATTTGGAATCAGGCCATACTACCCTGCAATGCCTATTTCACCAATGCCACCAAAAGTCTTCCTCCTGGATAGCCACACCTTCCTCTTGTTCTCACATCTCTCAACTGTATATGGCTCATTGTGTACCTTTTCTTCTTTAAGAGAGTCTTGATGCTCAGTCAATATTTATGCAATAAGAAGTAAGGCCCAATATAAACTAAGGGAGAGATATATCAATATAGATATCATCAGTCTTTGCCCCAGGCATTATAATCTCAATTTGCAGGTGAGGAATGAAGATAGTAAGAAACCAAAATGGGTTTGAAACCAAGGATCCCTGACTTGTAAACTTTTAATCTAAACACAGAGTCTTCAAGACACAACTATGAAAGAAATATGGTCCTTGCTCTCCTGGACCCATGTGGGACATGGACATGGAGACAGAAGACCAAGGCACCAGCTGAATGTGCTCTTCACACTGGGGCCAAAGACAGAAGGCTCAGCTATCAGAAATGGATGGGTGCAGGGGTGTGTGAAGACAATGTTAAGTTTAGGAAGGACTTCTTTGAGGAAGAAGAAGAATCAACCTAGAGGAGGCAGGCCATTTTATGCAAAAGGATAAGCAAATACACAGGCAAAGAGACAGAGCAAGACATCAGGCAACTCAAAAGCATGTGTCACTGAGACGTAAATATTCCTGACAGCGTGACTTGCAAAAAGCCCCATGTTCTCTCCGGGGCCTGAGAAGGGAGGCTGCCCTTTTGCCAAGAACGAACATGTGATCTTGGCTCGGGGACTCTGGAAAGAGATAAGGGCTTTGGGGACCCCAGAAACGGTTTCTCCTCACTCCTTCTCTATCCTAGACATCCCAATCTCAGCACAAAAGGTTATAATTTCCCTGGGAAGAAATTGTGCTGACCTTGGGTTTTGCAAAGAGTGTGGTATTTCTGCTTGACTGAGCAGCCTGCTGAAACACCACTAAAATAACAAGTGAGCAAGATGTCCCCAAAGCAAGCAGCTGCGCACAGGGCCAGGAGGAAGTTGCCTATGGTGTACTCACCACAAGCAAGGAAAGCAAGAAGGCCAGTGTAGCAAAGTGGAGGATGTGCCAGGCCTGGGCACAGTGATACTCCATCCCTCCAATGCCAGCTGCCTCTGTGCTCCAGACACTGATCCCAGGGGCAACAGAAATCAGGAGGACTCTGCTGTTTGCAAATAGCATCTGGGGAAAAGGGCCAGGTTTCCATTCTGTCGCATCATTTAGATTGGTCAGGAACTTCCAGCCCTTCGCTTCCCTCAAATGGAAAAATGTTTCTCATTTCAATGTTTTAAACCGAGTTGTCATGGTTTTTAAGTATCTGGCTACTGATGGTTATCGACAGAAATGAGGCACAGTGTTGCAGAAATTAAGCTTGATCTTACCATTATTTATTAGATTCACTCAGTGCCTGAATTAAGCAAGTCAAGTAGGCCAGAATAATATTTCCCTCTGCATCTCCCTGATTCTGAACATGCAGGGAAGATGTTCTTCTTACCAACTATATTCAGGGAAGGCACATATTCTACATTCAAGCTTAACTTCTTGGGTTAACTCATGCTTCTTTTAAAACCAAAGCTTTTCCATAGAGGGGTGTGCATTACTGAGCCCTTGCTGTGCATATCTTATCAATTTGCTGCCCCCACATCCCATTAATGGCCTAAAAACAAAGAAGACCTCTGGATGTGAACAGAAAAATATCTTACTTTTGCAGTTGGAGATACACCTACATAAGAAGCCAGATGTCAGGAGTCCATATACAGAGAGAACCAAAGGCAGAGGTGGGCTGAACCACACATGACCTTAACAGCCAAGGAGATGGGTGAGGAGTCCCAGAAAACTGTGTGGCTCCCAAGGACAAGACCTGCCTGTCATGACTGTCTATCCAGAAGAATGCTCTTATTCTCTTCAGTGTCTGGCTGGGTGGGCTTTAACAAAGTTTCCCACCTTCCTAAGTTTCTTAGTGCTAAGATTAAAACTCCCATAAATTATCATGAAGGATGACAAAGATCTATTTATCTTGTAAACCAAATAGCAGAATCTATAATACAGAAGAAGCTACCTGAAGCACATCTATAAATAAGACACAGACATAAAGGAATTCAGCAACTGACAGATTAGATCAGAAATATACTTATGAGTAAATAGGACCAAATATTTTATGAAATAATTAGGACTATGAAAGAAAAATGAAAAACTCAATCCTGAAAATAATGTTTATCTTCTTCAAATAGAATTGATGAACTTTCAACAGAAATAATGATCCTCTTACTTTGTCTTTTGCATAATGTTAAAAGAGGAAGTGATCACTGTAGGCCTGAGCCTCATGTGTTATTCTATTCCTCTATGGTTATTCTGTGCCACAATTTAGGATGACTTGGATACTTTTAAATGAAAATGGAGGAAGAACCCAAATTCCAGTCTCCGCAGCCCCTCTGTGTAAGTGTGCTTGCAAGTGCTGTGAGGAAAGGAGACTCCTCACCTGTCATGCTGGCCCTCCTATCTTTCTACATGCTCAATTTGAGGCCTGTGGTATTACAAAGTGGCGATGCTGGAGCGCTCAGGCTTCCCACTAGATAAAGATACAGTGTCAAGACTCTCACAGTGGCACCTGTTCTAATGACCCTTTCACAAAAAATACAGCCACCTCATCCTTCCCAAGGATCCCACCCAGCTTCACTGCTTTAGGAGTTGGTGAAGAGTCTATGAAGACACAGGAGTCTATGTGCCTTGCACTCCAAGTGTCTTTTCTCTATTTATATCCATTCCCCTAAGGCTTGTACCCATCTCCTACCATTTACTTCAATAATCAAAATAGTGAATAAACTAACAGCAAAACTAAATTACTCAAAAACTATTTTAGTAAGAACTTAAGTTTCTGGTCACTATGGAAAAAATGGAATCAGACTTAAATTCCTGCCCTAAACTTCCAGAAAAAAAAACAGATACAAAACATTAAAAATGATTTTCACTCATTGCAAAAAAGGTATCACCAGTCTAAGTAACTTAAAATATCAGGTTGAAAAACTAAGGTGGCCTTTATGGTTATGTAAGATTATTGCCTTGAAGCAACATCTAATCTACTGCTCAGAGAAAGAGAATCCAAACAGAGTCCCATGGTTTGCTTAACTGAAGGGATGGAGATGAGGTTCAGAGAGACCAAAGCAGCTAGAAGTCACAGGAAGAATATAGTAGAAGAGATATACAGGGAGAACCTCAGATGTTTGAAGGAAAATATACAAGAAAAATACCAGAAGCCAAAAGAAAGATTCTGGACAGATGAAGATAGAGAAGTGGTTAACAGCAGCAAATTAGTCTCTCTGAGACTTGGAATCCAGAGAGTAGAATATAACAAGTTGGGGAAGAAAAGGGAGAGGGAGATGGATTCCTGGGATCCAGTAAGGACTTGAAGGGAAAGTGAAGAGATAGACCACACTGCAGAGAAAGGAGGTGGCAAACTGCAATTTCCCCCTTACTCCTGGCTCAAGGCATGAGAGAGGAGGCTCAAACCTACAGAGACATATGATGGAACCTTCACTTATGAAGGAAAGCCATCAGATTTACAGCAGATTTCTCAGCACAAACCTTTAATTCAGAAAGCTTAGAATGAAGTATTCAGGCCCTAAAAGCAAGTACCCTGCAAAATTATTTTTCAAGGGCCAGAGATTTAGCTCAGTGGCTCTGGTGCCTGCCTTGCAAACGCAAGGTCCTGAGTTTGATCCCAGTAACCACATACAATGCTGGGCATGGTGACTCACGCCCACCAGCAATCTATACCACATACCACAGTGCTGGGCATGGTGGCTCACGCCTGCAATCCCAGCACTTGGGAGGCAGAGACAGGAAGATTGCTTAGTTCAAGGTATGCCTGGGCTGCATAGTGAGCTCAGGGCCAGCCTGAACTACAAAGCGAGACCCTGTCTCAAAAAAAAATTATTTTTCAAAATGGACAGAGAAATAAGATACTTCCATGATGAAGAACACTTGAAGAAATTTATGGCCACCAACCAGAACTCCACAAAAAGTTTTAGAAAGGATATTCTAGAAGTAGAAGGATATTCTAGAAAGAGACAATGAAGACAACAACTTGAAGAATCTTAGTAGAATGAATCCACCAAGGCAAAGCAAGCAATTAAAGAGAAGGAAAAGAAAAAGAACCAAAAACAGGGCAATGTGACAAGAATAAGTCAACACATATTATAACCATCAGGGTAAATGGTCTCAATTTACCAATCAAAAGAAACAGAATGGCAGAACAGATCAAGGAAAGAGATGCAACAATATGCTGCATGCAAGGAAAACATTTAACTCAAAGAGAAAAGCAGACTGAAAGTCAAAAGGTGGAAAAAAACAATATTCTATGAGACAGAACCCCCCCCCCCCAAAGACAAGGGTAGCTGCTCTATTTGAGGACAAACCAAATTTAAAGTCAAGTGTGATCAGAAGAGAAAAAAAGGTCACAATATATTGGTTAAGGGAGAAATCCAAGAGTAAGAGACAATAATCATAAGTATATATGCACCAAGTACTAGTGCACCCAACTACCTAAAATGAACATTAATGGATACAAAAAACCAGTTAACTTAAGAGCTGATTCTTTGGAAGATTAAATAAAATAGACAAACTCTTACCCAACCTTATTTTAAAAAGGAAAGAAAAAACTCAATTCAAAGAAAAAGTGAAATCACGATAGATCCTGCAGAAACCCAAAAATCATTAATATTTACTTTGAGAACTTATACTCTAATAAGCTGGAAAATGCAGAAGAAATAAGTCAATTTCTAGAGACATATACAACCCCAAAGCTGAATGGTCCTCCTCATCACCCTCACTCCAAATGCTGGGGAGGGCCGCATGTCTGCACTGCACACGCCGACCACTTCAGGTGGAGAGAGGGAAGACAAGGGAAGAGCCCACTTCCCTGGTCCACCAGACCACCTCCCTGGGCTCACAACCGTCCCGGCTGTGGAGTCCGCAGCAAGCCCAGGGACCATGTCAGAGTCTTCCTGTTAGCTGGAGGGGCAGTTCTTGACAGTGGCTCAGTTTGGTACATGAATGTAAGCAGAAAGAAGGGAACCTGGGAGAGCTGCCTGCAATCAGATTCCAGCTAAGACAAGAAGGGAACTGTGTGGACATTAAGGCCTTACAGTCCAGCAATAAGTGGGAATATCATGCACATTCTCTTTTTGGAGTGTTTCCTCAGGGCCCCCATTGGAATTATTGTTACATATTTCCTTTGGCTTTGATTTAATAGTTATTTTCTCTCTATTTCTTTATTTTGATTCTGCTCTTTCTCGGTCATTCCCATCTTCTTTCATATTAACCTTCTATCCTCTCTATTCTACACATTGTGCTTTTCCCTTCATACCAGGCCTCTTCTCTTCCCTGGTGTCTTCTCTACCATACAGGTATACAAATGAATCAATGGCTCTTTACAGTCCTGCAGTTTTTCTCAATCCAAAATCACACCCCCCCCCACATTCATCCCACCCTTTCCCCCAGAGTCTTCTCAAAGACTTGACATTAACCCTTCACTCCAATCTAATAGACCTCCAGAAGAATCTAATTCCTTATTTAATATTTTACTGATTATAATATATCCTACCTACCTCTCCTTCTACTGACATACACTCTTCTTTCACCTGTCCCCTCATTATTTCCCTTTTCCTTCCACATTGCAGACTAATAGCAAATAGCAATACAGCGTAAGACATGAAGGGTACTGATAAAGGGTAGAAGTGTAAATGCAAGATTTAACACATATAAGTGATGTATGTTTGAATCTGTTATAACCAGTAGTAATTCAGTGACAGAGTCTAAGCCATTTAAATTAAATAGCTGCAGGGGTAAACACACTCTCTGAATAAACTAAACTGCAACACATCACTGGAAGGTAAAATCTAACTAAAAATATCTTCTATCAACTGCAAACTCTTCTTAGTCTACTTGACTTGAAACTTCAAGGCCAAGAAATATATATATATATATATATATATATATATATATATATATATATATATATATATATATGTATACACATACATACATAGAGAGATGAAAGAGAGGTAGATGAACATGGGAAAACAAGAAAGCAAAAGACCTCTGAGTTTTCCCAACTCTCCCAAGGCAGATCCAGGAGCACCTATGTAGAAGAAAGCAAACACCATGCAGTGAAAATATGAAATCATTAAAGAAGTGATAAAGAAAGTTGGTGACTTCAAAGAGAGCCTACCTCAAAAGTTCATGGAATTATCATACAAAATGACCAATGTGCATATGGGAAAAACAAGTAAAAATTGAAAGATCTCACCCAAGCAATTGAAAACATAAATAACAAATTTACCAAAGATGTAGACTTCACAAAAAGTTCAGATAGAAATACCAGAAATAAAAATTGTACATAATTCATAAATTTTAGAAATGAAGAAGGTGTGCTCGCTTCGGCAGCACATATACTAGAAATGAAGAAGGTATAGAATGCGTTTCTGAAATCAATCATCAAAGAGTTGGTAGATGATGCTAAGAAGACCATCTTAAGTCTAATTTAACTTTTATAGTAACTAGAAGAAAGTATACATGGAATAAAAAATGTTTATAGAAATCATAAAGGAAAGTTGACATCCTTAAGTGAACATAGATGTAAAAATCCTCAATGAGATATTGGCAAATAGAATGCGACAAATCATTGAAAAGATTACATATCATGACCAGGTAGGTATAATGCCAGGCTTATGAAGCTCAACACATGCATATCAATAAATGTAATTCATTCATCACATAAACAGAAACAAGGACAAAAATCCACATAACTGTACCAGTGGGTGTAGAAAAAGCTTTTGACAAACAATACCCATTCATGATTTTTTAAAAACTAAAAAATAGGTGCCTGAATCTGATAAAAGCCATTTATGACTAACCAATGGCCTATGTCATATTTACTTAATGGAGAAAATCTGAACTCTTTCCCTCTAAAAGCAGGAACAAGACAAAAAGGGCCACTATCACCACTTCTGTTCAATGTAGTACCCAAAATATTAGCCAGAGCAATCAAAAAAAGAGAAGGAAACAAATGGGTTACATGTCAGAGTAAAAAAGTCAAATTACCATTATTTGCAGATGACATGATCCTCTACACAGAAGACTCAAAAATTCTAGCAGTCTACAAAATCCACAAATGGAAATCAATAGCATTTTTGAACCCTAATAATGAATTCACTGAGAGGGAACTAAGAAAACAATACCATTCACAATAGCATGAAGAAAAATAATACCATTCACAATAGCATGAAGGAATTAATGTACACAAGGAAGTTAAAGACCCCTAAGACAAAAATTATAGTACTCTCAAAAAAAGGAGATTGAAGAGAACACTAGAAAATGGAAAGATATGCTCAGTTCTTGTATTGGCAGAACCGATAATGTCAGAATGGCCATATTCCAAAACTGATATATAGATTTATTGTACTATCAAAATATGTATACCATTTCCATTAGAGCTAAAGAAGACAACCCTAAAGTGTATAATGGAATCAGAAGAGACCTAGAATAGCAAAAGAAGCCTGCACAGCATCATAATGTCTGACTTCATGTTATATTACAAAGTTATAGTGATCCAAGCAGCATGATATTCACAATAAACCAGAAACTGGAATCAATGCTACTGAATAGAAGATCCAGGAACAACCCCAAACACATTCTGCTATTTGACCTTTGACAAAGGGGCCAAAAACATAATGGAGGAAAAACAGCCTCCTTAGCAAATCATGCTTAGAAAACTAGTTACACAGATGCAGAAGCTTGAAGATAGTTCTAAACCTCTCACCATGCACTGAATTAAAACAAAAAAGATCAAAGATCTAAAAATTAAACAGAAACACAACCTACTGGAAGATAAATGACATAAAACTCTTGAAGGTCATAGATACAGGTAAGAGCTTCCTGAACAGATATCCATTTGCACAAGAAATAACAGTGAAAACCAACACTGGAATCATATCAAATTAAAATCTTCTCTCAAGCAGAGGTAACAATCAACAAGGTAAAAAGACACCCTACATAGTGGGAAAAAAATTTGCTAGCTAATCCTCAGAAAACTATTATCTAGACTATAAAAGGAAATTAGATCCCCAAAATAAGAGACTCAACCAAAAACAGAGACAAGAGAAATGAACAGACACTTCTCAGCAGAAGAATAAGAGGCCAATAAACATGAAAAAATGTTCAGCATCTCCTCCCATTACAGAAAAGCACTGAAATTCCATTTTAGGCTACAAAGAATGGCAATCATCAATAAGTCAAATAGTAACATGCTGGCATGGCTGAGGTGAAAAAGGGAATTCTTCTATATAGTTGATGGTAATGTAAAATAGTAAAAATATTACAGAAATCAGGAAGTAAAATACTGAAAGTAGAAATTCTAAAAAAAAACTGGCAGTAGAAATGTCATTTGACCCAGCTATTTCTCTTTTGAGTATCCCCTCAAAACAGCTGAAGACATTATATTACAGTGATATATTCATGTCTATAGCAGTACAACTGATAATAGCTAATTCTTGGCAGCAGCCAATATGTCCATCAATGGATGAATGGGAAAGGAAATGTGACATCTATATATAACAGAATACTACCCAGCTATAAAGGAAGATAATTTCAAGATATTTTTAGGAAATGAATACACTATGAAAATATATAAGGTTAAGTGGAATAAATCAGATACACAAGCTTAAATACATTACAATTTCTCTCACTTGAATTATCCAGAGTATAAGTAAAGAAGAAAATAAAATATTGATGAATAGAGATAAGAAGAAAGCTTTTTTGCAAATTGGAAGGGGACCCAACAACCAAGAGTCAGGAGAGGAGGTAAAGGGAAAGAAATACAGAAATATTTAATATGTTTTAGGTACATATGTTACAAACATGAACTAAAAAATAATAATAATAAAATGGGAAAGGGATCTAGAGGTCAAGTGAGGGTGTTGAAGGGGAGGTGGGAAGGGAAGAAGAAATAGAATCAAAATGTGTTAAGTACATGTACCTATTAATGCAGGTTTATGTGCAAACATCATGTAATGCAAATGTGTACTACCATACTTTTAAAAAGAAATTCATTTTTTTTATTTTGAGAAGTATTTTACTGTATAAAGATAGAAAATACAGTATCTTCAATAAAAACACATAACTAATTCAAAACAGCAGAAGAAAAGATTAGAGATAAAGATATAGCAATATCTATCAAAATGAGCATAAAAAGAAAAAAGTCTTTAAAGGAAGTAAAGAAAACATTGGCATTTGTAGAACAATGTCAGTTACACATCAGTCCCAGATGGAGAAGGAGAAAATTTGAAAATGCATGAAAAATAATAGTAGAAATTTTCCCAAATTTTAAAAATGACATAAACATATGAATGGAAGCCTAGAAGAAATTCAAGAAAAAAAAATCACACAAAGTACAATGACAAAATTTCTGAAAAGAGAAAAAGAGAAAACTTACCATAAGCACCTTTGTGCACAAAGCAACAAGCATGATTACCAGAGAATCATCACCTGGAATATAGAGTAGAAACTGATGGAGCCAATGTGTTTTAAGAATGAAAAACTTAGTGGGCTACCACATAGTAAGCTCAGAGCCAGCCTGAACTACAAAGTGAGACCCTGTCTGAAAAAAAAAAGAAAGAAAGAAAGAAAAAGAAAAAAACTAACAACCTAGGCTTCTATATATATTCTTAAAATAAAAGTGTAAATAAAAGGTAGGCAATTGAAAGGTAACTGAGTTTATTACCAGTTGAACTGTATTATTAGAAATATTAACAGAGGTTTTAAGCAGGAACAAAATCATTGCAGAAGCACATTTCAACAGGAAGAAGGAATGAACAATATCAGTAAGTGATAAATACAGGGTTAAATATAAAAATATTTTACCTTATTTTCTAACCTCTAACAGATAATCGATAACAAATATAAGAACATTATATTTAGCTTTTATCATAAAAAAGTAAAATGAATGACAAAATAACAGAAAGGACAAGAGAGAGAACTATAGCACCGTAAGATTCTTATACTATATCTGCACTTATGTGATATTTCTTAGAAGTAGATTGTGATGTATTAAAAGTATGAAACTCTAGGTCAGTGGGGTGAACCTACGGCACGCATACTGCAGTGGACATGCAGAGTTCCTTTTGAGGACACACAAGCCAAGTCGCCCTGGTAGTCCAGCATCAGATATTTAAGTTTAATTGCAGTGTTGGCACTTTAATATAAATAAGTGGGGTTGAGGTTGCAGTTTGGGCATTTGGTCTCTAAAAGGTTCAGCATCACTGCCCTACAGCAATCAATACAAAATTGTGGATAATAAGCTCAAATTGGACATTCAATGAAATTTAAAAATTCAATTAACTTCACTACAGATATAAAAAAGAGAAAAATGTGAAAAATAATAGATCACAAATAGTTTTTTTTAAAGAGCTTATGTATATAGGGGGCAAGGGAGTTGTAGGGAGCGCAGGGGAAGGGAAAAAATGAGAATCAAGATGTGTCATGGACTGGTACAAATCCTCAGTGTTGAATGTGATCATAATGTATGTGTAAAATGTATCGATAAAATCAACAAAAAAGCAAGACTGTAGTTTTAAACCAACTATTCTTAAAGTTACATTAAATGTAAATGAGTCTAACATTTTGGCTAAATATAGAATCATAAGAATAGACTAAAAAGCAAAAGCCAGTTGTATGCTATCTATAAGAAATGCACCTAAAGTAGAGGTACACAGATGGCAAGGACTGGCCATTAACCTCAGCTGTGCAGTGTAAGGGCCCAGAGAGAGGGTTGGAGAGAGAGGGACAATGGGAGAGAAGAGGAGAAGAAAGAAGGAGAAGGAGACAGGGACAGAGATAGAGAGAGAGATGGGACAAACACAAGGAAGAAGAAGAGCAACAGGATCAGGAGGAGGAGGAAGGGGAAGTAAAGAGATAAAAATATAAGTTGTACAAACCTAATGAAATGAAACTTGGATTACTTCAGCTATTTGGACTTCATAACAGGAACTCTAAGCAGGAATAAGGGCACACGGGCCATAATGATAACAAGGTGAAAGTTCACCAAAGTTCTCTGAGCGTGCATGAACACAACCAGAACTTTAAAATACATGACAGACTGGAAGAACAATTGCATAAATTCACGATTATTTTTAGAGATTTCTAAGTTCCTTTTTCAGTAATTGATAAAATAGCTAGTTATAACCACAGTGCAACAATGATATATAGGAAAAGAACACTTCAACTATGATGTCAACAAAGATGACCAGTTAGCATTAACAGAGTTCTCCATTCCATGGCTATATTTTTTTTCAGGTAACATGTGGCATGCACTAGGTCAAATTGCATACATTAAGCCATGAAACAGAAATCTAATACATTCTCAAACTAAAATCTTGTATTCTCTGATTATAGCAGAATAAAAATTGAAATGAATTAAAATCACTAGAAAGCCCCCCCTCAAATATTTGGAACTAAAGATTAGAGCACTAAATAAAATCAATAAAGAAAGAAGGGGAAATATGAATATATCTTAGAATGAAAATAAAAGAGAAATATACTGAAATTTGTGGGTAAAACTTCATAGAAAAGAAAAAAATCAAGGGATGATAGAGAAATGATAAAGCCTTCTAGGCCATGTCCCCACTGGCCCACCTCTTCTGACCAGATACAATTTACTAATTGCAAAGCAACTATAAATTCATTAGTGGACTAATCCAATGATTCGTATCACACCCCCATGATCCAATTACCTCCCCGAAGTTCCTCTTAAGAAGGTATTTGGAGGGACATGTAGGTATCTACCAAAACATTATGTACCCCCTAAGGCCTCATACTCTCTTAAGTGGAGCTTTACAGAGGTGGCAGGATCATGGTGTGATACTAGGATTAAGGGTATGTGGTTCTAGATTAGTCTGCTAATTGTTTTAATATAACTCTAGGTGTGGATACTGGAAAGGCCCACCCAGGGTTTGGTGGCACCACCCAATAGACTAGTAGTTTAGATGGGTTAAAAGACAAAGGGAAGCTTGCTGTTGCTGTTTTGCTGCTGCTGCCTCTTGCCTGCTCTGTCATGAACTGTTTCTCCTGTGTTGCCCCTCCATCACACCATCCTGCCTTGGAGCCAGCCTTCTATGGACTCAAACCTCTACAAACTGTGAGCTGAAGTAAACTACTTCCTTTAAGTTGTGGCTGTACAGTATTTTGTCTCAGCAATGAGCAAAGTTTAACTAAAACACATAATTTAAGTCCTGAGCTATTTAATATGATACCCACTAGCTACATGGAGCTACTGAGTAATTAAAATGTGGTTAGTATCAAATAAAATATGTTATAAGTATAAAGTACAAACAAGACTTTGATGATTTTTAGGGAAAAAAGTCTCTATGAGCTTAGGTTAAGCAAAGCTACCTTGGGCACAGAGAATATAAACTACAAAACTGATAAATACAATATAATCAAAATTTTGATTTTGCTCTTTGAATTTTGCTGTTCAAAAGAAATTCCTAAAATGTAAACTGCACACTAGTGGAAATATTTGCAAAATATAACTGATAAAATGTTGAATCCAAAATACATAAAGAACTATAATAATTATTATACTACAGTAAATAAAAGTCAAACAACACAATTTAAAAATGAGTACAAAACTGGGAATTTAGCTCAGTGGCACCATGGCTATCTTGTAAGCACAAGAGCCCAAGTTCCCTGGCACTGCAAACAATACATACATACTTATATACATACATAAAAATATGAAAAATAAGTTATTCTACCAAAAATATTTAGAATACTTATAAACACATTTAAAGATATTCAGTATCTTTATAGATACTCCTCGTTTAACAACTGAGATCTAGTCCTCTAACTACCTCATTCACTGAATTGGCAGTTGAATGAAGGATTGTGTATCGCATGTGCATTATAATATTCAAAACAAAGAAATAGTCAAAGGAAACTCCAAATTGGTGACTTCGCTTTTATCTACATAACTCTTACATGCAGGAATATAATATATAACAGAACAGCTGGGCGTGCTGGCTCATGCCTATAATCCCAGCACTTGGGAGACAGAGGCAGGAGGATTGCTGAGTTCGAGGCTTGCCTGGGCTACATAGTGAGCTCAGAGCTAGCCTGAACTACAAAGCGAGACCCTGTCTCAAAAAAAAAAAGAAAAAAATATATAACAGAACATAGACTATAGTACTGTACCATATAGTATAATCAGCAAAAATTACACTATTGCACAAACAAGATAAATTATGCAAGAAAATATGCTGGGCTCTAAAACAAATCTACAGAACCACACCAAACAAGAGGCTCATACGTCCAAGTGGCAGGTCATCAGTCTGTATAGCACACCTTGGTCATAAGTCCAAAACAATTGTTAAAAAGCTAGGTTGTTACACAGGCAATATCTGCAGCAAGCGGGAAAGTAAATGTTAAAGATCACAATGACCTCCCCGGACTTATCCAGTAGAAAAGCCAAATTTAGAAGTCTTGGAGATAAAATGTGCTGGGGAAAAAGTGGATCAGCTGAAGCACCGGGATAGTGATGAACACATCAGTGTGAGCTCCGAGGGAGACAACTTGGTAATGCCTTACAAAGTTAAGCTCACATCAACACATAAACTACTATATTTCTAGACTAATCCAAGGGAAAGGAAAGTGTTCACTGATTTAACATTAATCCTTAAAGCGACAGCTCAGCAGCCCAAAGTCCTGAGAAACATACCTACATTTGAACTGCTTGTGTTTAGTACTCATTGAGGAGAGGAGAATGCATACCACTGGAAACTTGGGGTATCTCAGTAAGAGGTGATGAGGTAGAAACTACTCTATGATTTGGAATTTTGTTGGATAACTTGAAGTGTCTAGTAAGGAAGTAGTTGACTCTAGACTGGCGCTGACAAAATTAAAGCCAATTTTATAACTGGACATTTCAACAAAGTATATCTTCTTAGGGAAGACCGACGAGCATGCAGTCATAACTGGTGAACAGTTATGCAGTTGGACTCATGCATTTTAGCCAAGAGGGGACATTCAGCATTTTGTGGATGGAATAGACATGACATAATTTTTGTGTGTCTGCTTTGTCTTGTTCTATCATGATCTCAGAATAAGTTTGTCTAAGGCTTCTACATTGAAGCCTGTTTACAACCAGTAGGAGAATAATACAAATACAACCTTATGAAGTCCAGGGAGCCCTAGAAGATATCGGGGGATGCCCTGGGGTTTGTGTTTGTTCATTTGCTTTGTTCTACAATTTTGTTTTCTTTTTCAGCTTTAGTGAAAAACTGGAAACAATTCAAGTACCCATCAACTAGTAAAAGAACAAATTATGGTATAATCCAGAACCTGGGGAATATGGAAATCTCAACATCATGATTATAATGATAGATATGGCTCTAAACATTGGTCAAATTCACCAACCTCCACTCCTAAATTTACTTCTTTAATCTTAATTTTTTTTTTCTTTTTTTGCTTTTGAGACAGGGTCTTGCTTTGTAGTTCAGGCTGGCCCTGAGCTCACTATGGTGCCCAGGCAAGCCGCCGCGAACTCAGCAATCCTCCTGTCCCTGCCTCCTGAGTGCTGGGATTACAGGGATGAGCCACCACGTCCGGCATTGTGGTATGCGGTGTTGATTGTTGGTGGGCATGTCTCCACACCCAGCATTATATGTGGTTACCGGGGATCGAACTCAGGACCTTGCGCTTGCGAGGCCGGCACCGGAACCACTGAGCTAACCCTCCGGCCCTAATCTTAATTTTTAAAGAAATCTTTACCCCACTCTTAAAGTTAAAAGTCTTGTTCTTGCAAACATTCTAGATTCTCCTCTCTTTAGAATCAAGTGAAGACATTCCTATTCCTTCTGATTAGCTGACCTTCCCCAAGAATAGACAGAGCTTTCCTATAGCAGAGGGGGAAGTTAACTTTTTAGTGATCCTCCGCTCACCAGGAACAGCACTCTGCAACCTTTCTTTCTCCAAACCTCTTCAGTGGCTGCAACGTTTCTGTTTTCATATGCACTCAGCACCCCTCCCATTCCCCCTACCCGTCTCCCAGCCAAACTGCAAATGCTTCTTCCTTCTCTGGCCTCAGTTCTGACCCTGTTCAGGGGCATGAAGTGGATATAAAGGCTTTTTGGGGCACTGACAGTCCAGACAGATTTACCACACAGCTTATTCTTCCAGGGTTCACTCTGGTTAGAGTACACCTGTGGCCCTCAGTATGTATGTGTACATGTATGCATTTATGTGCATGCATGCATTTATGTGTGTATATGTGCATGTATGCATGTGTACATATGTGCACATGACCTGTAGGTGTTACTGGTGGTTGGAGTGGAGCAGGTAGAGGAGATAGAAATCACAGCGACCATGGATTATTTTGTCTATTTAAAGCAGCAGCAGCCTGAATGATTTATGAGAATTCTTGAGAGTTTATAATGCTTATTAATTTAATAAAATGGTTATTGCTTATAATGAAAACTACCTAATAAAAATAAGATGGAAATATCCCCAAAGTAATAATTTTGTGTCAGCTCTGCTTCTTCTCATATTAACTTCTCCACCCGAACTCCTACTTTCCAACACCAGTGCTCCCCCGTCACTGTGGGAGGAGTCGCCACCCCAGAGCCACACGCCGGAGGGGCCCTCTGTGCTGCTCCTCTCATGGCTCCCCACCATGGGTAAGAGCCCCCCAGAGTGGTATGCCCTCCCGGCCTCTCTCCTCGACAATTTACCCAGCCCACTTGAGGTTACAGTACCAGCTGGCTGGTCTCCTCTTGACTTTTCCTATTCCCCAGGCTCCTAGCTGAAAGGAAGCAAGAGGCTTGGTGGTGAATCCTGGACAGATGTGGATAAGCCTATCACGGCACCTCCTGTGCAGTCACAGAGCCCTGGAGTCAAAGAAGGAGGAGGAGGCAGCCCGTGGGCCAGAGCTCAGGCCACCCCTCATACCCCCACTGTGGCCTCAGGAAAACAATGAGTCCTGAATCTAGAAGTCCTAAATGCAAGTCTGGTCTTCCAGGGGCTTTTGGGGGATAACTGTCAGTGTAAATGTTTAGAAGGGTATTTACATAGCACTTTGTCAACTTGACTGAGAATGTTTAAACAGGGAGGCATAAAGCTTGGGACTTTCCGTTTGGCACTTTTGCCCTGAGGTTCTAAACATGAGGAGCAGGGCTGTCCAGACCCATAGGCAGGAGGAGCAGCATTCGTTTCCTTTGAGGCACCTTTTCTGGGATTGAGCCAGCCCGGGTCCTGAGGGCTTGGCTCTCAGATCCCTCCCCATGCTTGGCTAGGAGACTTGAGACCTTAGTCCTCCACATGCCGAGTCCCTCCCATTCATCATTCCACTTAATTTAAAACAAAATGAATAAGAGGAAGGATTCTCATTATAGACTCCGACTGGTGGTGTATTTAACGTACATTGACCTTAATTTCCTACTGCAGAGATTAGTTTAGGAGAAAGCCAAGTCTAGCATGAAGGAAAGGTGTTTCTAAATGAGTTAAAAGATACTGTTAAAAGTAATTTTGAGCTGTAGCACAGAAGCTGCTAGGCAGGGTTGAGGGCAAATCAAAGAGAAAATAAGCAGATAATGAAGTGCTTGGACACCATAAGGAGACATTACCCAGGGATAGAGAAAATATGAGAAAAGTAAAAGCACGGCCTATTATCTGTTAAGGGAAGTCTTGATTAGTTCTTCAGCTTTGCACAGGAAGTTCAGTGTGTGTGTGTGTGTGTGTGTGTGTGCACGCATTTGAATGGGTGTGTGTGTATGCACACGTGTGCGTATGGGAGTGCACATATAAGTGTAGGCCAGGTAGAGACCAAGAAGAGCTTAGGAAGAAAGGCTCTGTCATGGCTGAGAGTACAGGTTAGGGGTGAAATGCTTCCTTAGGAAGACAGTCTTTTGATTTTTGGGCAAAGTAACCTGACCCATCCTATTTAATCATATATTTTTTTTTGTTGTTGCTTTTTGAGACAGGGTCTCACGTTGTAGTTCAGGCTGGCCCTGAGCTCACTATGGTGCCCAGGCAAGCCACCGCGAACTCAGCAATCCTCCTGTCTCTGCCTCCCGAGTGCTGGGATTACAGGCATGAGCCACCACGTCCGGCATTGTGGTATGCGGTATTGATTGATTGGTTACCGGGGATCGAACTCAGGTCCTTGCGCTTGAGCGGCAGGCGCCGGAACCACTGAGCTAACCCTCCGGCCCAATTTAATCATATTTTTATCTTGCTTCCTCATTCCAAAAATTCTCAGAAGAGACTCTCAGTCTCCCTTGAACCTGAGGTGTCGTCAGTTTACCTTCAGAATCCACAAGGTTAAGAAGGGATGTGGAAAAGTCCTGCTACAACAGAGAGAATTTATGATTAACTCTGAGGTTGACAGGTGTCCAGAAAACCCCATAATCTTGACATTTTTATGTCAAAATAAACTTAGTGGAAACAGGCACATGGATTTAAGAAATGTGTCCGCACGGACTCAGCTTATTTCCCATGAGAAGCATCGGTATGACTGAAGGCAGGTTTCTGAAGTGTGTAAGGCATGAGACAGAGACCTGCAGACTGGTGGGCAAAGCTGGAAGACCGGGGCAGGTCCCATGCTGGGGGGCGCCAGGGACAGCATGCATAGGGGCCATGAGCTGCAAAATCCAGCATTCTACTCACCCTCTGTGGCATTTAAAAGCCATGACACGCTTCATTAAGATCAACCTTAACTTGATGGTATCAGTTTCTGTGAATGACACTAGTCTACTCAACCAATGGGTGTAAAAGCCCCTAAAGCCAGCATGGCTTCTAGGAGAGTTTAAGGGTAAAGACCAGTAATAGGACCCTAAGGCAGAGAGAAACACAGCGACCTGTCTCAGCCGTGTCCAGGGAAGCAGAGGCTCTGGGAGCGCCGCGGGAGCCATGGCAGGTGCAGCCCTCAACCCTGAAGCTGTGTACACACTTCTTTACCCCCCGCTCCAGTCTAAGGACACTTGGAATGACTGTTGCCCTCCCGCTGGCTGGTCCGGAGGAGGAGACTGTGCTTGGCAGGAAATACAAGAGTAGGTCGCCGCGGAAGGTCCAGCTTTGTTGTTCTGCCCCAATGTCTTAGTCTCTTGTACATTTATTCTGACTCTACCACTAGAGAGGCCTTTCTAAATCTCAGTCTCGTTTACAAAATGGAAAGTACCCCTCCCCACCCCCCCTGGAATTACTGTGAGGGTAAGGGTTTAGCAATTAAATATGTGAGAGTATTCCTCACAGTGCTGGACACACAGTGCCATCCGCTCAGTGTCAGCTGGAAGCTGAGCCTCGTGGTGTGCACCTGCAGTCCAGGCTGAGGTGGAGAATCATTTGACCCAGTAATTAGAAACCAGGCAGGGCAACAGAGCAAGACCCTACCACAAATAAAAGGGCTGTGTCACATGACTCCGCCCCCCTTCCCTTGCTCTTGCCCTCTCTGCCACTCACAGCCCTCACTCATCCAGCAGCCAGTCAGCCAGCCACGCACTGGCTGTGCAGCAGAACGTATCCAGGGCTGCTTCCCGAGGCCTCACGCTTTCCCTGCCACTAGTGCAGGACACATCACGGGCATATGGTTGTACTGAACCCCGATGTTACCACCGATGACAAGTGTGGGTCTCCCTGATGAACTCCAGGATACTGACAAAGGTGACTCGCTACACTGTGAAAGCTGGAGCCCTGAGGAACTCACCACAAGCTCCTGGGCTGCACAGTAGGCAGCCTTCCCTGCTGACATTTCTCTGTAATTCCTCTGGCTGTGATCTGTCCACGCCGACTTCTCCATCATGTGTTATGATGGAAGCTGTTTGCACATGATAGTCTCTGCTTCACTAACACATCTGTTGCGGGTGCCCTCTGGGCCCTACTGTCCACGTTTTGCATACAGCACTTAAATGGGTCTTCTAACACACTGTATTACCCCCTGTGAGGATCTACCCTTAGTGCTATTTAACTGCCCCCCTCCTGGGAGACTCGAAATAAAAAATACACCACCTATTCATTCAAAGGTATTATTGGGACTGAGAGAGAGAATCTGTCCTGTAAACATATTAGAAAAGAAGAAGAGAATTTTCCAGTGGTCTTCACCTTTGCTCTTATTCTAAGAATCTCTGGAAGATGAGGTGAGAAGGTTTTCCCTGGCTATAAGTGGATGTGAAAAACTCAGAGGAGGAAACTGTCTGTCTCTGTGGAGATCCAGGTGACTTGACACGTAATTAGGATGACTTGCTCCTCCGGAAGGAAAGCTCAACCTTATCAAGGACTCGGAGCCCTCAGCCCTTCTTTATCCCCTGGCGGATTCCTTCTCTGCAAACAGCAGCTCTGCCAGCTGACAGCGCCTTTCACCTTGAGTCCTTCACAGTCACCTTCCTTTGAAAACTCACCCACTGAGACAGGAGAGCCGCAGTTCACAGGGCCTGTGGTAGAAGTGGCTGGAAGCCCAGAAGTGATCGGTCGGTCCAGTAGGGCCACGCTCAGTACGCGGGTGGCCTGTGTGTTGTCCCCCTGGTGTGCACTGTGCAGTCTCTCCTGCCCACTGTACTGCACGGAGTCTGAGAGGAAGGGTGACTCTCCGGCTGTGCATTTGAGGAGAGAGGGAGTCTAGTGGGGAGCAAGAGAAATGCTTCTCCCCTGCTATGTTATGTAGAAACATGTTTGGGTCAATTGCAGTAGTGATTTGTAAACAAGGAAAAGAAAAAGGGAAGCACAAGCCAAGAATGGTCCAGCCGAGAGGCAAGTCGCCCCGTCTGTTTTCTGAGTCTTGCACTTATGGACACTGAGTGTCAAGGGCTTTATGACTTATAATCCATACATGTCCTTGTACAGTGCTCTAGGAGCCGCTTTTAAAATCTGCCTTCGAGAGGGAAATGGCATGTGTAGGAAATTCTTCTTTAAACTTGTTTACCAAGAAGTGGTCATTCGCTTAACTTTCCCCTTATTTTTATTTACTGGCTATTAGACTTCTGCCCAGAAGTGGAGGGGAAAACCTTCCCAGGAATTTTTTGGAAGAGCTCAGGGCACCTCCTGAAAGGAGAACTGAGACCACAAACGACAGTGAAGATGAGAACCCCACCCACGGCAGGTTCCCCGGGAGCCGTCCCGTGTCCTGATACTGGGTTTGAACGGATTCCCCTGACTAGGCGCCAGTCCGCTTTTCTTGCCTGCTCAGTTTCTCTCTGTAAGTGACAAGCAGACTTTTAGTGTGCTCCTTCCTACCTTAGTGTGCTTTAGGTCACGTCTCTACTGAGACAGCATGGTGGGTACCAAGTAGTTTAGATGGTAAACCAGAAGGCAGCAAATCAGAAAAATCACTGCTGCCCTCGGGCCTCCACTCCCCAAGCCACAAGCACATGCCTTAGTCTGCCAGAGAAGGCGTGGGATGCTGTCAGCAGGGCAAGCGGTCCTTCTCCATGCTTCTCTGTTCTCTCCTTATCTTTCTTTGCCTTCCCACTCTTTTATTCACTAATAATAACAAAATAATAAACATTTACTAAACACATCATACATCTGAATGCTTACTGTACAACCTCACTTAATTGTCAACCCTACAAACGCCTTCTAGCCCCTATGTGGACCCCCTGCCATGCTTCACTCTGTTTTCCTCACTGAGAGTGTTGCCAGCCTGCACAGTGAGGTACAGGAGGTGGCTTTGGACTGGGAGTGCAATGCCAGGCTCCATCAACTCAGCACCACCTGCATCTCCCTCTCGTTTGTTTACCTTGGCTCTATTCAGCACAGCCTGCAGGCACAAACTTAAGCAGTTTAATTATGCTGGAAGACAAGGCATAAGTCAGGTAAATGCATCAGCTCTGCTGTGATAAGCTACGTGGAAGGCAGCTGAGTTGCAGCCTGAGAAGTGTGAGCTGGCGGTAGAGGAGGACTGCTTGAAGGTGAGGCTTATTTAAAATTGCCATTCCATCACATTTAAGGATTAGGATAAATTATGAAGAACAGAACACTGAGACTTACGCCTTCAGAGTTGTGTGGGCAGCTATTCTTAAAGCAGGAAATAGACCACTGGAGCTTTTCCAGGCACATGAAATGAGCACTGAGTGGATCCCTGGTCTTAGCTCTTCCTCGCTCCCTCTTCCAAAACATACAGAGGGCCACGCTCCCTCAGCCCAGTCCTTCACCATGCTTCCCACCTATCTCCTTCCTTCTTGTTGACTGATAATTTTTCAAAACTGGAACTGCCTCCCTAACTGTCCGCCCTGGGTGAATTGGCAGGGGCTGCCTGGAGGACTGGATCAGGAAAAGCCAGCAGTTGAGTCCTGGTTCCACCAGCACAGACTCCATGCCCCTCCTCAGAGTGCACTTGAGCCGAAGGTGGGACAGCGAGCCCTGTGGGGCTCAGGCAGGAAGGCAGCATGGGCCCTGCATGCTCAGTGGCTTACGAAGTGACTCTCAGTGACTCCAGTTTAAGCTGAAATCCCTCACAAACGTAAGTAGCAGATTAGCTCTATGACTGATGAGTGCCTTCTGTTCCACAATTAAAAAGAGAGTCTATGTACAGGTACAAAGGATGGTATGCAGAGAAAGTAACTATTTTAATTTTTTAAATAAATCCCTTGGCCTGATTTTTGATCATCATCTGAATTCATTTTATTTTTCTCTGTATTAACTACTTACTCAGTTGTGGTCAAATTGAAGCACTCAAAGTCTTCACTATATTTTTGCTTATCTAGAAAGCTCTTTCACCACACAAAATTTCCCACTGTTACCATGTAAACCATGTATTGTTTCAGAACTTTCCTTTGACTATTCAATCCCACTTCTCCTTCTTTTTTTTTTTTTTTTTTTTGCGGTACCAGGGATAGAACTCGGGCCCTTGTGTATCCAAGGTTGGCATGGTACCAAATGAACTAAATCCCCAGCCCCTTCACTTCCATTTCTCACTCCTTTAAATTTCAAAAACACAACAGTCTTTGTAATCAGCCTCCTGTCCACTCCCTGCCCTCTCTCCTTCCCTCTCCAATTTGGTTTCGGTAGTGCCAAACCACTTAGACACATAGATGTCATCTTATTGCTTTCTGCCTTTTTAAAATTTGAATCTTTATTGGTTCACTACATATACACATCTTGACTACACACAATATTGAGAATTTTTACCAGCATATGACACAATTTAATTATCACTTTTCCCATTCCTCTGTCCACCCTACAAATTCCCTGCCCCTATATATATAAGTTTTGTTTCCCTTCTTTATTACCATCATATGCTTTTCTTCCTCTTGTTACTTACCCCTATTTCCCATTTCCTTTTGAATATTTTCTATTTCACAATATCTACCATATATTCTAGAGCTCTATTACATCTTTGGTTTCTCATACCAGAGAAAAGATGCGATATTTTCAGATCTGTGGCCTGTTTATTTCAGTTATTAGTATGTTCTGAAGGTAGTTCCATTTGAATATAAATGACTCAAACCTATCATTCTTTATGGCAGAGTAATACTCCATTTTATAGAAAAACCACATCTTCTTTATCCAGTCTCCAGTTGATGGGCATTTGGATTGTTTTCAAGATTTAACTATTACAAACTCAGTTGCTATAAACATGGGTGCACATATGTCATTGTGATATGAATCTTTTAATTCTTTCATGTACATAGCTAGCAGGGGAATAGCAGGGTCAAATGGGATCTGTAATCCAAGTTTTTGAGGACTCTCCACACTGATATCCATAGTGGTTGTATCAGTCTACACTCCCACCAACAGTGGAGAGGGGTTCCTTTCTCCCCACAGACTTGCCAGCATTTGTTGCTAGTTAATCTTGAAATAGCAGCCATTCTTTGTGGAGTGAGATAGAATCTCAGTGTTGTTTTCATCTGCATCTCTTGAATGACTAGTGATGTCGAACTTTTCTTCATATGTTTCTTAGCTGCTTTTACCTCTTCTGAAAAGTGTTGGTTCGTATACTACAAAGCCACAGCGATAAAAATAAATAAATAAAAAATAAACAGTATGGTACTGGCAAAGTAACAGACCTGAGGACCAATGGAATAGATTAGAAAATCCAGAATCAACTTCAGATACACTATGCCACTTCATCTTTGACAAAGGAGCCAAATATCCTAAATAGAGGAATGATAGCCTCTTTAATAAATGGTACTAGAAAAACTGGACTTTAACTTGCCAATGACTAAAGCTAGATCTCTTTCACCATGTACTAAATTAAAATCAAAGTGGATTAGAGACAAATATTAAAACAGAAACACTAAACTTTCTACAAAACAGGTTAGGTAGAGCTCTTGGAAACATTGGATTAGGTAATGACTTTATGTACAAAACCTCTATAGCATGAGAACTAGCAGAAGAAATCAACAAATGAGATCTTGTCCTATTAAAAAGCTTCTGCATAGCAAAATAAACCTCTGGCAGAGCAAAAAGACAACTAACAAATTGGGAAAAAATTTCTACCAGCAATTTCTCAGACAAAGGGCTACTATCTAGAATATACAAAGAGCTTTAAAAAAAATCAGCCCCCCATCAATCTAAAGGCCCAATTCAAAAATGGGCAACTACCTTTTGTTTTATTTTTGTTTTGTTTTGTTTTGTTTTGTTTTGGTTTGGTTTGGTTTGGTTTGGTTTGGTTTGGTTTTGGTTTGTTTTGACACAGGGTCTTGCTTTGTAGTTCAGGCTGGCCCTGAGCTCACTTTATAGCCCAGGCAAGTTTCAAACTCAGCAATCCTCCTGCCTCTGCCTCCCAAGTGCTGGGATGACAAGAGTGAGCCACCACATCCAGCACTATGGTATGTGGTAATGATTGCTGATGGACGTGAGTCACCACATTCAGTATTGTTGTATGTGGTTCCCTGGGGATCCAACCAGGGAACTTGTGCTTGTTAGGCAGGCACTGGAACCACTGAGCTGAATTTCCAGCCCTGCCTTTTGCTTTGTAATAAGTTTCTTGATCTGAAAACTCATCAGCCCGGTATATTTCTACTTATTCTGTAAAATCCTACAGTGGTATGACTTCTTCTACATGAGATGTCCCCTGTCCCCTCTCCTGGTCCACCCACATTCATCACCCATATCTCTGTGGTAATTTGGCAATATCTGCCAAATAATTTCTGCGTTTGCCTTTACCATATAATATTACTGGCCACTTATTCACATGTGGCCAGATATGAACTTCTTAAAAGTGGGAACTATAGGATACGTGTTCCATGTGCCTGACCTCTAGCACAGAGCATGACATGTTACAGTGCTCTAAACGAAATAGCACATGCATAGAACACTGTTTTGCTTCGACTGCATACTCTCTTAGTCTCCTATCCCTGTTTGTCTAGACTACTCAACAGATTGTTGGTACTTAGGAGACAGAAGGGGCCTTGGTTTACTCTCAGTGCCTAGAGCACTAAGCATTTCTGAGATAATTATCTGTTGGGTGGGGCGATGCAATATGGCAAAGGGAGGAAATGGATTTGCCATGGAAGTGAGTGGATCCCTAGAACTCACAGTCAGGAGCCTGGCAGTGACCTCTTGAAGTGCCGGAAGCACACATGGGACTGGCACCACTTGTGTCCTCCCAAGCAGACCTGGGAGCTCACTGGCACAGTAGGACTCTCACTCGCTGGCAGACCAGGCGGAGGAGGATACCTGTGCCCTAGAATTTAATCTAGCTGTTGCTCCGCACCTCTCCCTCATGCTCTCAGGAAGGATGCTGTATATCCCACTATGGAAAGGTACTTTGCTTTCAGCAATTATACATATTTTGCAAGAGCTAATATTCCTGTGGTAGAAAAAGAAGGCAGAAGGGGAAAAAAGAAAAACAAAAGTGAAAGAAAGAGGGGGGAGCTGGTTTGAAGGGATTTTATCTAATTTCATTTTAATTAGATCCTTTTTCTAACTGAGTTTCTAATTTTTCAATTAGCAATTAGCAGCTGCAACTCATTCTGAGCATCACGAGGTGCCAAAGACACTAATTACACCACAGGAGTAGAAGGCTGGAAATGAGAAATAAAATTATCCATGAATGTTATTAGAAGAAAGGAATGATTGCTCTCCATAATAATATACTGATGTGAGCCTAATTAGATTGAAGGATTCAGAGGAAAAAATGAGATTTAAAAACAGATCACATTTAGATGCCTTGAGGTCATAGTTTTGCTATAAATATTGCTTGAGAATGTCTCACTTGAAAACAGGTTGGCAAGCCTGATAATGTTATGTCAGGTTGTTTGGCAATGACCCCCATCTCTAGCATACAATAACCCAAAACATCAGTGACTTCTAAAATACCAATACTCTTCCTGTAAAACATGTTTCTGAGGTCTCAAAAATAAACACTCACCCACATGCACAGATGTAAACAATGCAACAAAAATAGTTGCCCAGTCCTGGGAGATACAGAAGCTAAGATTCCCCTTGGGAAACAGGGGGACAGTTTTCAGCATGGAATGCAAAGCCGTGTGGCTTGTTATTTCCTCCCTCGGATGGCAGTGTTGAGGCTGTGACTTGTTTCAGGGAAAAGAGATGCAAGCTGGTGGTTCCTCTGTATTGAGAAGCTACTACTTTGAAAAACACTCCAATCAAGAAGAGTGTAGCTTTCTGTTACCACAGCAGCCACAGAGACATTTGTTTTCACAGAAAAGGGCTAATTTTCTGGCTCTGGGTACAGGGAATCAAATGGCAGTATTGATTCTCAGGACTGATTCTTAATTAGATGCAGAACATCTCCCAGTTTCCAAAACCAGTGTGCTAAGCAGGACTCCAGCCCCAAACTCCTCGCAGGCCATGCAGTGATGGAGGGAAGCATCCAAAACTTCTCTGAACCTCTGCTTGCTTCCTCAGGAAGGAGACTGCTGACTCCTTCTTAGTGAAAAGGCAAGAATTTTTGAAATGAAGCGAGAATTCTGTGAGCAATTACCATCAAAACATCCAGCTCATCTTCCAATAATTTTCCCCAAAACCTTTCCTCTGTTCTGCTATCTCTTTCTCTCCATAGAATTTCTCCACTCTAGAGGCTCTGCCTCTTTCCTAATGAAAGTGCCTGATCCATCTCCTGCATTCTGTACCGCTACAGTGTATAAGTGGCAGTGTTAGCTGTAGGTCCTGCGGGCACCTGAAAATCAGTCCTAAAAGCACTGTATTTATTATGCACCCCATCTGTACCCCACAGTGCCCTCAATCAGCATTCTGAATTTCTGTCAGTGGCCTACCCTGCCGAGTGGCCTGGACTCTGATTATTGATGGCATCCTTGATTCCTCCTTCTCCCATCCCCCTTGGCATTTCGATCCATTCTACCATTTCTGCCCAGTCCTTCTCCTGCAAAGCTTCCCTCTAACACCGAGCTCCCCGATGTAGACGTCCTTTACCTCTCGCCTTCACGTCCTTTTTTTTTTTTTTCAATAGTAGGGATTGAACTGGGGTCTTTGTGCTTCCGAGGTAGATGTGGTACCACTTGAGCTAAATCCCTGGCCCGCGCTTCCCATAGAACACCCTCCCTACCCCTGTGACAAGTGCCTTCCATGTGATGCCTCCAGCTTTGTGTTTTCTACAAAACTGCCTGCATCATGGGTTTCCCCAGTGGAACTACCTAGTCCTTGGGCCTGCTCTGCTGGGGAAAAGCACAAGCCTGCAGCTTCCGTGTTCCTGCTCCAGCCCACTTTGGACATAAGATTTTCCTCTTCTCATTAAATGCTGGAGGCTCTGCTTGAACTGCTTGAGATGTGTGACTTGCTGCACCCTCCGTTCATATCCATTATATCTGTCAAATTCTCCCTACCCCACACATCCAACTCAAAGGGCAGGAATATTCCTAATCTTCTTTTGTAAGAATAGGGGTTCACTCTCAAACCAAGTTCGCATCCATGCAGTTAACCCTTGGGACAGCTCCAAGGGCAGCAGGAAGGACAGGTGTCATCAGGCCTCTTGTGCCAAAGGGGAGGAGAAATGTCTGAGGATCACCATGGACCGGAGACACAGACCTGCCATGTCTCAGCCGCTGTTCTTCCCTGAGGAGCAGCCATACGCAGAGGAGCTTGATCCCACTCTCCACTCACTCAGACGAAGTCAAACAACAGCCCAGCGGATGGAACCTGGGAAAATTGATGAGCCCCCATTCCTTGGGTGGCCTATCTGTCTTTATATATCTCAGCACATTTGCCACTAATTATATTTCTCTTTATAATCTGAGCTCTCTAGTTAAGTGATGTAATTGATCATGCTTGAAAAATATGGCTAATTCCAGAATGGCTCACAAGTATTTTGTCATGCTGCTTCCTTTCCATTTCTCCACCCATGGTGTTAGAATTATTAAGATGTCACATGCATGGGGGGGGAGGTGGGGGGAGTAACAATACAAAGGGCCAGGAAATGTGTTGCCTGAGTCAGAGGAGAGGAGGTAGGAAAACAGTTGGGAATTATATTTTCTTTTTCAGACAGAAAAGGCAAAACAAAAGCTCAAATATAAGGTAACAAAAGGAGGCAGGAATCCTGATGAGCCTGAAGCTTCCAAAACATTCCATAGCATCTGCAGAGAGGAGGCGAGGCCCAGCCGTGCTCAGCACACTCATCCTGACTTCCCGATGCCTCTGTCACCAAATGATCGTGACGTCTCTGCTAATGAGTGGAACATCAGGCTAGCCGTGCACCGGGGACACTGTGGAGTTTCTCTCAGCCCAGTGCCCACTACTGCAGCTGCCGCTCTGTTGTGCCACACTGAGGAAGACTCGGCCAAAACAGCTGCTGTGGGCCAGGTACAGGAAGGAGTGGCGTGACTGTCCCTGTCCCCATGGTAGGCAGGGTGCAGAGCAACCGGGATGCTGGTGTGTCCGATCCTGCCGACGGTACCCTCATGTGAGCACAAAGCTGGGCACAGTGGAGAACAGAAAAGGAAGTACAGGAGTGCTCTACCCTCTGGACTTTGGTTCCCTGTGTCTCTCTGTGTTGTTGGAAGCCCTGTGGACCTTCAGGTTCTGCTCTCAGACAGCACTTCAGTCTACAGGGATTGTTAGATGTTGGTGAGGACCATAAGTCACCAGCAAGGGGGCAAGGAAACAAAACAGACAAAACAGAGCTGAACTACAGGCAGACATAGAGGCCAAACATCTATGGCATGCTCATTGTGTGCTATGTGTGTCAGACAGCATGCTGGAAACCCACTGTAATCCTTCCTCTCACCGGCCAGCACAATTTAGGGTGCTCCTTTGGACCCCACTGCCGTAGCTGAGAGATTGAGGTTGAAAGTGACTGAGGAGCTTGTCCAAGGTGAGCAGATACATGACAGCACTAGGCTTCTACTCCCCTCTGTTTGGTAGCAAAGCCGGGGACTTTTCCCCCAACCCCTGCTCCCTCTGCTCCATGCTGTCACTTTGGCCAGCCCAGTCACAAAGGATCATGGCTGGGGAGTCAGAGAAACCAGATTACAGTCCCGGCTGTGCCTCCTACATACTGAAGCTGAATCTTTGTATCCTGATTATTTTAAGAACTCAGATGAAATAGTCTCTAGAGGGAATTAGTAATAGGCTGTCCTACCCCTGCGCACGTAGTGGAAAGAACATGAAATTCTCCATGAAGAAACAAAGCTAGGTTTGAATCATATTATACCACTCAATAGCTGTGTGGCCTTACACCAATCCCAACCTTTCTCAACTTTAACCTCCACTGTAATGCGGGGATTCTGATGCTATAAATCTTAGAAGGTTGCTGTGTAAGTCACAACAAATGTGAGAAGGGACGTGGAAATATTTTACCTCTTCCTTTAAATTATGAAGCATTGCACAAATGTTTGAGTTATTGTATAAATGTTTCATGTGTGCTAACATGTGCACATGTGAGTGCATAGAGACAGTGGCTGTGTGGGCTACACCGCGTGCCTAAGAGAACCCGGCTCTTTCCCATATCGAGGCTCTTCTGTCCAAGTCCTACCAATCGTTACCGAGGGAAGAAAGCGGCTTGGGAGGTACAAGTCGGATCAAGAGATGATCACCAGTTAATGCAAAAACTTGCTAAATGGTTTCAGGTTCTTCTGGTTTCCAGGTGGGGACAGTGGAGGAGAGAAGTCTCTGATCTCAATTGTGTGTAACAGGCCCCCAGGAAGCTCTCTGCTTGGAGCACACCATGTGATTTTGCAGGATGAAGAGCCCTGGCAGAACACAAGCAGGGGTGACTTGCTCATCAGCAGTGGAAAGAGCATGTGCCACGCCCAGCAGGACAGGCACAGCCCAGCTGAGTCCATCCTCCTGCTACTGCTGTCTGTATCTAGTCCACGTCCTGAAGCCCAGGGAGGCACCTGCCTCCAGAAGTAACAGTTCTGCTGCTGGTGGAGAATCTGTGTCCCAGGGTTGAGTGTCGTGAAGACCCACTGTGCTCTCAGGAAGTATCTTGTTGCTCCTCCTGATCTTCCTTTCTCTCCTCCTCCTTGTCCTCCTTCTCTTCGTTTTTCTCCTCATTCTCCTCCTTTTCCATCTCCTTCTCCATGGCCTCTTTGTCAGTTGCTTAAGGATCTGGACCTTACACATTAAGTCCTTCCAAGGTCGGAAAGGGAAGGCTAAAAGACAGGGGAGACAGGTGGACGCCTGAGGCCTCCTTTCCATCCTGCTTCCCAGGGCCTGGGCTCAGGGACGGCTCTGCTTCGTGAGCCAAATTCCAGGTGGAGCTCAGCGCAGCAGTCCTGGCATGCAGACCAGGCTCTGAACACACCATGGGGCCTCCTCCTCGCACATGGCTAATACTCCTTTGTCTCCGGCAGCTTCTTGGCTCTGTGCTATTCTCATTTGTGGTTTATCTCCCCCGAATGGGGGGCATTACTCGAAGCTGGGCTCCAGTCCAGCTGATCGAGTGCGATCTTTCTCGTCCTGGGCCTCTGCTACTCTTCCAGAGCCCTCTCTCCATCTGCCGCTGCAGACCCTCTGCATGGGGCCTCAGGAACTGAGTGGGGCAGACTGAGCAGCCAGCAAGTCGGCAAAGCTGGAGTCTGGACTGCCTCGGTTTCTCTGCCAGTCCATTTAGAGACAAAATGCCTAGAGGTTTACAGACACTCAAAGGGAGAGAAGGCAAGCACATAGCATGGCCGCCTTGTCTAGCATTTTTACTAGCAATAAATCTGTTTTAAAAATGTATAAGAAGGCTGGAGGGTTAGCTCAGTGGTTCCAGCACCTGCCTCACAAGCGCAAGGTCCTGAGTTCGATCCCGTAACCACATACAATGCTGGGCGTGGAGACTCACGGCCACCAGCAATCAATATCACATACCACATGCCATAGTGCCGGGTGTGATGGCTCACGCCTGTAATCCCAGCACTCGGGAGGCAGAGACAGGAGGATTGCTGAGTTCCAGGCTTGCCTAGGCTACATAGTGAGCTCAGAGCCAGCCTGAACTACAAAGCGAGACCCTGGCTTAAAAAAAAAAAAATGTATAATGAATTAAAGGATCTTACAGGCCAGATTGCTTTGGTGAAAACCCACTTCTCCAGGCTCAGCCAGCCTTTTGCCTGGGCTCCTCATCCTCCCAGGGAGAGCTGTTAGCCTCTAACAGCAATGTGGGCAAAACTCACCAGCCCAACCCCATTCCTGAGGATCACAGACCCTGCAGGTGGCCACCTCCAGCTCCCAGTCTTGTGCTGACCCCTGCAAGTATGCCTCAGCTGGAAAAATCACAGATCTATCAGTATGTGTGCTGATGCCTCCAGGGGAGGTTGTGGCAGGCGAACCCCCTGCATCACCTCCTCCTGATCCCCAGGATGGTGGAAGGTTCCCCCAGGACTCAGAGGCATCTGAGGAAACAACTTATGCACCAAGAACAGAGCCTGGCTGGATGGTCAGAAGTCAATCTACTTTCAAACACCCTCTTCCTCCCCTTCAGAAAGTCATCACTAGCTATACAATTGTGGACTTTCGGGTCCTTAGGAAACAATAGATGCACAGTGGCCAGTGCTTGTCACTTTATCTCTGAATGTGAAGCCTAGTACTAATTTCCCAGAACACAAGTCTGTGAGACCCTCATGTGCTATGCAACAGCCATTTACCACCTCTGTGGCCCCTTGGATGTTTCCAGTAAGTCCAAGGAAGTCCAAGTCTCCCCTCCTCGCCCAGAGGAAAATCAGAAACTCAACCTCTTCATCCAGCCCGTGGGGAGTGGGGCTTACCACCAACTCTAGGAAACACTTGCTGATGGTTTCAGGAGCTGGAATCTCAGTGACCACACACTGCCCTGGCCCTGATCCCAAGGCCACAAGTACATAAAACCTAGAGGCAAACGTGTGACCCCAAAGAGAGTAATTATGTCCCAGCCAATAAATAAATTATCACTGGAGCTATTAGTGCTCACCTCCTCGGAAGGCCCATCTTACCTCAGGAAAGTCTTGCTTCCCAACCTTGTCGATACATCAATAGGCTATAAATAAGTGGCTTTACTGGGGGTGGGATGCAGCTATCTTGAAGCTAATTAAGCGTGACTAGAATGCACTGTCCCTCACTACCCAGGAGGTCATTTGCATTCATAAGGAAATGATGCTGGACTCCCACCCTCACCAGGTTCCACTGCAGTGGTGAGGATGGTGGGGGACCCTGGCATTAGGAAATGTGTATCAGTTTTCTGGTCCAACCCCTTTCCTGGACCCACTGCTCCTACAGCCCTTGGACTCTCCAGTCATGAATGTTACTTTGTATGCTTGTGATTGACTGATGGTTGGCAGCCCCTAGACAGCTCCAGGTTTAAGGCTGCCCCCCAAAAAAGTATAAAGCTTTGTTGGAGGTTGTGCATAGAATCTCCACTCCCAATCCTTCGGAGAGGAAAGAGGAACAGAAGGTGACCATTGATGACCAGTAATGTATCACATGTATATGATGAAACTTCATAAAAACCTCAAAGAACTGATTTGGGGAGTTTCTGGGATCCTAAACAGGGGAAGGTACCTGGAGGGTGGCTCACCTTGAGCAAACATAGAACCCCCATACTCCTTCCCACCCACCCACCTTGCCCTGTGCCTCCCTTCCACTGGGCTGTTCATTCATATCCTGTGTAATATCCTTTATAATCACCCAGAGACATAAATGATGCGTTTTGCTGAGTTCTATCAGCCAGTGCAGCAAAGTAATGGAAGCTGAAGACAGAGTCTTGGGAACCTAATTTATAGCCAGTACGTTAGAAGTATGGGAAATGAGCTACTACAGAAACCAGCATTGGAGCCCCTGGAGAAGAGAGAGACATAGGTCCCCTCTGCTCCTCTTTAATTCTTAGGTGGGCTGTTTGGCTGCATTCAGACCCCTAAAGAATAGGAGGGTGATTCACAAGACAAAAGTACGCAAGCTTTGCTAAATTTACAGGAACGCAGAGATGTTCACAGGAGAGTGAAATCCAAAGAAAGGACCAAAGCATGATGCTTTTTAGACAAGTAAAAATGTGTGGAGAAATGTTGAGACCTATGGGTATTTGGACAAGGGCAGTAAATTCTACGGGTGTAACTAAGATACACAGGGGAGGTGTGGAAGCCAGTAGAAAATACAGGTTACATCAATGGCAGGCCCAATTTTTTGAGGTTCTAAGGATAGAACGCAGCAAGCATTGTACCATTAGCTATACCCTCACTCTAGTCCTTTACACTTTCCTTTGAAGCACGGTCTCACCAAATTGGCCAGGATGCCCTCCCTCCAACTGTGATCTTCCTACTTCAGCCTCTAGGAACTGGAACTATAGGCATACAGCAGCATACCTGGTGTGATCAAAGCTATTTTTCAGCCTTGTTTTATAAAGGACATTCCTAGAAAAACAGGCAGAAAGGACAAATGGTCCTTCTTCCTTCCTCAAGTGATCTCAGTTTTAAGTCATCAATAGCCTGATTCAGTGCATTTTGAGCTGGCATGTGTTAAACTCCTTCACGCTCAAGCTGTGGGATCTATGCCATCTGCATAGTGTCTGAACTGAATTGGATTAGAGGGTGACCAACTAGTATCTGCTGCAGAATTGGCTGGCTCATACCCAGGGGAGCTATATGCACACTTTGGTGACCAACAGATAAGTACTCTATAATAAACATAGGATTTTTAAAGCATGGGGATCCCCCCCCCCATATTTCATAGATCCAACAAAGGAACCAGAGAGAGAAGGGAAGAACCAGAGAGAAAGACACACCTTTCCAGGCCATGGCCATGACCCACCTCGAATCAGGCCCCTCCTAACAGCCAGTCAGCTACGAGCTCATCTGACCTCCCACTGAGGAGTACGGGGTCATACAGGACCCTCACACAATCACCTTCCAAACATGGGAGGCATTCAAGAATCTACAGATCCAAACCACAACAGTTGAAATAACAGACTGCCCTTCACAAAAGATGCTAGGCACGAAGCCTGCCCTTTAGTGTGTCCACAGTCCTGCATTTCCCTCACGTCCACCAAGTCTCACATCTGTTTCTGGTCCCTCCTCAACTGTTGTACACTAAAGCATCTCTGCTCCCTGAAAGAGCTGCAGTCTAACTATAGCTGTGTGTTTTATTCTTGCAATAAACCTTGCTGCTCCCTGGATCATGCCTCAGTTAGGCACACAGGAGAGAGGGCAAAGAAATGCCAAAGAACTATAAATTATGAACAAAGCACATTCCGTTACAGTTAGTGGGAACACAGGAAGGCGCAGCTCAAGACATGACAGGGATGAATCCTACAAAGATCTACAGGGCCATCAGACTTGTCTCAGAGACCAAGGCCCAGCTCTGTCACCTACTGGAGGCATCGTCTTAGGCAAGTCAATTTACTTTGTGGAAGCTGTCTCTTCTTCCATAACAGCTATTGCATTTCATTAGTTCTGGGAGATCTGGGAGCCTAGTAAGACACAGAATTGGCCATTGCCCCAACTAACTAAATCAGGATGACACAGCTTGGGCTCAATTTCTATGTCTTAATAGGACTTTGCAGGAATCTACCAAAGATGGGCATCAATAAATCACAGAAGCAGTGTTCGAGTGTAGGATTCTCCCACTTGTTACATCAAGCACACAAAAATTTCCTGATTAGGTGCAGAATTATGGTGACATCAGCACACACACATGACAGGGCAGACTTCCCTTACTGATTTTTTTTTTTCATTTCATGTCCTTCTTGGAGGACTTCAGCAGTGGGGCAGCACCGGGAGTTAGAACAAAGGATTTCTTTGTATGGCATGGCTGCAGAAGTCACCTATGACCTGGATTGAATCTCAGTGCACCAGGCCACCCAATTAGTCTGTGCTGGCCCCATAAACTTTGGGCTGACAAGTCTCAGGTGAAAGGTTCTCAAGCAAGAATGAGGAAAAAAAATCTCTTTGCTCCTACAAGGAATTTTCCAGGATGTTATTCCTTCCCAAGAAACACAAATTAACCAGCTCCCTCTAATGACCTCCAAACCAACACAAACCCATTTCCCCTTGAAATTAACCTTCTATTCTGAATCTAAACAATGTCTAATTAGCCCCAAACACTACTGAGTTAACTGGGAGAGAAGACTGCAGAAAATTAAAACAAGAGGATAGCTGTAATGTTGAAAAAACAAAAGAAAGGAAAAGAAGAAATAGCAAAAAGCCATCCTCCAATTACCCTCCTGCTCACCTCCGCCCGTGGTTCCTTAGCCTGAATCTTCATCTGTCTTCCTTTCTACAAACCTTGTAAAGGAGATCACTTTCCAGACAAATATTTTCCCCATCTCATTTGACACTGAGAAGGCAGGAAAAATATTGCCCATCACGATAAATATCAGTATAATATTCCAATTTTGCAGCATTTGACAGCAATCAAGGGAAGAGTAATGTGTTCCCTCTGTGACTAAATCATTTAGAGACCAAGGTATTCTGTCTCATTCTCATTAGGAAAAAAAATATTCCAATAATCTCATTATCCCAGTGTGAATAACAGTAAAAAAGCACCAAGACTAATGACTTCTTCTGCGCCTGCCTCCGTGGATACCAGGAGAGCTGCACTTTTGTGGGATCTGCTCTGGTAATAGGGTCTCCTTCAGCAGCGACCCAGCAGCATCCGCTGCTCTGCATGCCTGCTTCACGCATCCTGCTTTGTCTACAGAAAGGTTTACACACACCCAGACTCCAAAGAACCCCTTCATGTAGTTTTTTAAAAAATGAACCCCAGCGGAAAAAGAATGTGTTATGGCATGTTAAACTTTATGGAAATTCTTCTGCAGAATAACATAATTTCACGGTGCATTACCCTGAAATGACCTAGTACTTGAACAATTAATTTTTAAGGTGTAGCATTGACTTCTCTTTGCTGTATTTAACCCGTATCTGAAATTGTCAACACTGCCAAAGGTTGGACAATGAACTGGAAGAGAACAGGAGCCTAAAAATTATCCCTTGTCTACTATGCTTTCCTTCAGACATGGTGTTTCCCTTTGTGGTTCAAATGAAAAGAGAAAGGAGCTGTTACTCTAATTAGGGACACTTCTCAGCACATAACCTGGCCAGAAAACAGCACAGTTCTGGAGATGAATTCCACCTACCTTTGCCACTAATTTCCTGTGTGTCACCTTGGACAATTCTTTCTTCCTTTCTGGGCTAAAGTAGGGGAAGAGGAACTTGGCTTCTTATGCACTTAAAAGGATATCTGTAGTGGTAAGTGAATAGACTTATATCCTCCGACCTTCTTGGAATAAAAGCTCAGAATCTCTCAAACTTTTTTCTGTCCTTTCTACATCTTATTTTTTTTTTCCTCTCCCTTGCACTGCCTGCCCTTCCCCCTCCTTATCCACACAGACGAGTGGAGAATTGGTATGCAAGAGCATCTCCTCAACATTCACATGAGACACTTTAAATTCATAGGAAACAGCCACAGAATGGTAGAGTTGGAGGAATCTTATAAAACATCCATGTGAATTCTTCCATTTCGGGAAAAATAAAAGACTCAAAGAGGAAAGACTATTTCCCAAGGTCATGGAGTTTTTTATTGACAGCAACACCAATTCCCAGTCTAGCACTCTGCCCTCCAACCACACTAGAGCCATAGTCATTATATTGTTTACACCAGGCCCAGAGTTCATAAAAGCCACACTGGACTTACATATACAAGCATCTAAATAAAAAAGGTTTTAGGATTAGAAAAGCTTTACAAGTCACAGAGACCAGTCTGTTTGTTAGGTAACAAATCGTCCAGGTTTGCCTGGGACTAAGGAGCTGCCGGAGAAACTTAAAACCAGGGGAGTCCTGGGCAAACTGTGGTGAGCTGAGCTGGTCACCCTAAATCATGCCTAAATGATGCTTAAATTTATTCTCCCACCCTCAGCATCCTAACATGAATCTCTGGCACAAGTGCATTTATGATATTCTCATTTAGTAAATTGCATTGCTGGAGCTGTCAGATATGGCTGTGGATTTTTATTTTATCCTTGGGGGTCACAGAGTACAACAGAGATGATGAGTCTGTAGACAACTGGACAGACCTCAGCCTTTCTAAGATAGGTCCTCTTCCTGAGTAAAAGGAGACAATAGAGTTAAAGCAATCTAAATACGCTTTGCTTTCCTGGGCTTTGTTTGATGAAAATAGTCTTTTCTCTCTTTCTGGCTACTCATAGGAGGCATTACTGACCATAAAATGAGGTGTTGCTTTTTATTTTTCACTTATCTGGGATCTGAGTCCCTGGGATCCTTATCGGGGCAGGGTACCTATTAGGGAACACCTCAAAGTTACCAGAGAGCAGAGAAAGGATTTCTGAATCACAAGGACACTCTGGAATTGTTGCTTTTTGTACAGTCTTTCTGTATGTAGATAATTCTTGCAGCCATGTATATCTAGAAGAGTGGCCAACCTTCCTGAGGAGAGGGCCTGTGTTTAGCACTCTGATCAGAGGGGAACCTACTGCAGCTTTGTCATTTATTCCCTCGGAAACTACCTTGACTGGCTATTAGTTCTATTCAAGGGAATGATAATTACCTCCTTCCCATAGGACAGTAGCCATTTAGGTTACATTTAGGTTACTCAGGGTATGACAGCAGATAGCTGAGTCCACAAAAAAACTGCAAGATGGCAAAATTTTGGTTGGGCTTTGTGTCTCCCTTCTCAGCCTTCCTGCCATCCTGCTCATACGGGAGCTCTGTCTTTCAATTGTCCCCCATAACCAAAGCCTCTCCTGCTCTTAGACTGGATACCTTTTCTCCTAAATGCCACATATTCCAGATGACAACTCCCACTCCAAAAATAATTTAATTAACAAAGGAAAAAATTTCCATATGTGATCCTGAGATAGTGTTCAAAAGCAAGCAATTTAATTATCTGATTAAAGAAATTTCTACTAAGATAGTACTGTGTGGTTTAACTTTCGTAAGTGTTTTTAGTCCTAAAGGCAGAGTTTATAAACCATCAAGCAAGGCCCTAATTGACATTAAACAGGGTTCATGGAAAGAGGGGCCTTTTTGATGACTTGTCTATGCTGGATCTTGGCCCACCTTCCTCCTGCCCCTGGAAAGCCTCTCCCTTCTGTCTGGTGCTGGATACACGAGAAGAGGAAATGGACAGCTCACTGGGCCACTGTTTTAAGAAAAGTCATTGTCACCTCAGGCAGTGGAAGAACCTCGGTCTGGATGTTTGATGGCTCCTCACATTTATATTCTAGTTATATATTTTTGTAGTAACACCATTATACCAATGCTGTATTTCTAATAGTGAAACATGTCAGGGAGTCCAGAATGTCTGTTTATCTTACTGCTGATAATATGAACTTTTTAATCTTTTGATTAAAATGAAGTCTACCAGGTTTCTCTACTGCAGTTAATTAGTATATATTTCATACTTATTAATTAATAAGTAATGTGTAGAAGGCTTTTGTGACAGTACATAAATATCTTGTTTTTATGTGAATTTTAACTTACTAAGCTTTAACATCTGTTGATTCTTGCCTGAATCACCTAATGTTACACTGGCTAAGAAATAATGATTGCTCTAAGTCCTATAATTATTTCAGCAGTTATTAGCCGGCATCATCATCTCAGGGTGGGTTTTTCTTTATTCCACTCAGCCCTTTGTTTTTATTGGTATACAATGATGGGCTCCTATTTTATTGAATGGGTCATAACCTATCACAGTGGTGCTTCTGTTCTCAAACTCATTTTGTTCTATGATTTTGGAAATGATGGGTGTGTTGGTATTTTTGTGCGGGAATGATAGCTGGTCATGTCTGCCACCCAATATAGAGTTTGCAAACTAAACAAAACTTTGCCAAACGATTTTGTTTGCAAACTGAACTGTTTGCAAGCAAAAGTGTTCATGAACCAAGGTTCTGATGTATTTACTCTGATGTTTGAAGTCTCTCAGATTTGGCCAGTGAAAGCTCATGAGGTACTTGTCTTACCCAGATTGCACTTTGACTGCTTTCTCACAGTCCAACATAGAAAGACACTGAAAATCTGTCTCCTCCATTTCATGACCAAACTAGGCATCTGTTGTTTCTTTAAGGAGGCCTGGTTGCTTTAGGTGGATAATGGGGCTTATAAAGCAGGACAGAAGCGTGTGCTGGTTCCATCTTCCCAATGGGAAAGCTAGTAGGTGTCTGTATACACACACATACATCTCTATTTCTGTATCTATACATATATTTTAGATAAATACACAAATACCCAGATCAATAGGCAGAAAGACACATTCTTACATCAAGACCTCAAATTCTAATCCAGTGTATGTGGCTGTTCCCCTTTCTGTATTTTATCTCTTCAA